>SCDS01000081.1:0-103393 GCA_004149465.1 Drosophila nigromelanica | reverse complement strand
CTTAATAATTTCTTTGATTTATTAGCTATTCTAAGCTACCTTATTGGTAAAATATGGCGTAGCATATTAGTTAAATTTGTTATTCTTGAAGATGCGAACATACTTGAAAGTTTTAGTAAATAAATGAATTGTGAACTTGAATCCAAAATGGTTCAATAGTGATTTCCTGTTTGGTTCATCGGCGTTCAATATGAAACAACTCGCGTATAGAAAAACAACATGAACTGATTAAGGGGTAGCCGTAGGAATCTCATGGCGCTACCAAGGTAGGGTGGGTACAGAATAGGGTAACCCAACATCTCTTTTACCCTAAACATCGATCAGTTATACGCGCGGCAACTATTCTAGCAGTGTGGTACCAATACACCTTTATTTTATTACAAAGTATATGAGCATCATACGAAATAAATATATAAATAAAATAGGAACAGTTAATATCAGAAACGCTTTTAAGAATAATAATATTTCCCAAGGTAATACTATATCCCAAGATCCTTAACAAGAAACCTTCCAAGTGAGATAATCCTTATGCTAAGATTGCTTCTGTTTGCTTCATAAGTATTTAAAGATTTTTTTATTTTAGCAATAAAAAAAATTATTAGTATTGTAAAATTTTATTTGTCAAGTAAATTGTTGTGAATAGTTGTGTGTAATTCATGTAGAAGTAAAGTGTTATCCAGCGATTATTAAATTTGCAATCTAATAATTAAAAGCAAATGCATGAATTCATTGCTGGTGCCTTATGGCAACAAATTTTGCTCAACAGCTGCCTGACACTTTGCAGGTAATTAAAAGACAAATATTGGCGAAGGGGTTTTCTAGCACATTCGACGGTCACGAGAGCGGGGCGGGGCGGGGGGCGGAATCGGGGGGGGCTTGACTGTTAACACCCACGCTGAGCCCATTTAGCAATTTAAATTTTCATGAACAAGCGCCGCCATTTGTCGCTGTCGTCTTCGTTGTCGTTGTCGTTGTCGTTGTCCTTGCCGTTGCCGTTGCCGTTGTAGCTGTCCTTGCCGCTGCTTTTGCCACTGCTCCTGTCCCAGCTTCTGCCACTGGTCCCGCCCCTGGCAGCGCACATCCTTAACAGTTTTCAATTTGCCTGGCCGCTTGTAAGCGCAGCTGACAGCGTCTAGAGAACGAGTACGAGAACATTTAAGGCAGCTAGATATCAAGTAATACCAAGGGGTTTACGCCGGGGGCTACGCGATTCGCTTTTCATTGTATTATAGCCGCTTGTCGGCGAACATTTTTACGACCATTTAAATGGTTTTCGCTTTTCGGTTACAAATTTGTCACGCAGCACCGCCGACAATGCTATCAAAATCACCAGATCTGCAGGTGCACCAGAACTGTCTTAGATCTGGGCTGGGACAGCTATTCGTGGAGTGCAAATAGTTGCCAGCCTATCCAAGTACATTACGGATTGAAGCACAGAACGTAAAAGTATTACAAGTTGGTTAGCTGCTCGCATCCGGCTTGAAATGTGAGGTAGATTTATATTTAAAAAAAGTATTATTGCAGATGAAATTCTATTCATATACACTCACGTTGGAGACAATTATAGCTTAACATCACCGATTTCAAGAAAGTTCAAATATTCTTAAATTAATCAATCAATATAATCGCTCTAAATAAACTTCATAATTGACCATTAAAAGAAAAAAATGTTTTTTTCCAGAGAAAAGTACAAAATATTCTGAAATAAAAACGCTTCTTATATTCAGAAAAGTTTAAAAGTGCAATACTTGGGCTTTAAAATGTTCTTGGTTAAAGAATATTCTTTTTAATTTACGAAATTTCACCTTTGTCTGGCACAGTTCACACTAAGGAAGCACTCTTCATAAGAGGATTCTTACTTATTAAGCATAATTTATATTTTCATAAGCTCTTTTCCTTCTCTCTTTCTTTTTCTTAAACAATTTTTCTTATGGCCTCTCATCCGCCTTCTATTTCTTACCCGCCCCCAACTTAAACTACCTTTTAAATATAATCTTCCTGTTTGATTTTCTTTGTGTATTAGTTTGTTAGTAATAAAACAATACAGTATACATTTTTAATTCAGAATAAAATCGAGATTAACTACACTGCCAGATTTTCTTTCCTTTTAATTTGGCTTTCTTTATTTACGTGAATTACTGATTTATTATTATGTAAATTGTTTCAAAGTATTAAAATTGTAAACTCAAAAGCAACAAATTAATTATTGTCTGACAACTGTTCTTTTGGATTGACATAATTGAAATTAATATATAAAATAACCGTGAAGTGTCTTTAATTATGAATTGGGGATTTGTTGCTTTCCCAAGCCGCCAACTGCTGCCCGTCCCTATCAATTTCAGGCCCCACCCAAACAGTTGGTCCAACTGATGCATCTTATTCAATTACAAGGGCTCAAATTAGCAGGCATTAACATAAGCATGGCCATGAGACGTGCAGGAGCAGAAGGAGCCAATGGGAAGGAGCCACGCGTCATTAGGAAAATGGCGTCGAAATTATAGAAATTACCAGTCGCATAGGCGGGCGGTAAATGAGGCGCATTTATTTGAATGTAATCCATTATGAAATCGCATAATGAAGAGATTAGCACGCATACGAGCCGCAATTAATAAATGACCCGTCCGGCAAAAAGGGCAGGCCAAGAAACTTGGCCTAAACTTTGGGTGGCTGTTTGCGTGTCCAACAAAAGAAATCTAATAAATTAGGACAACTGGCAATGGGCCACGGGCAACGGCAATCATTAGTTTTGGATGCCACGCATATGACGCACAGATATAAATCAGTTCTTAAAGTTGGAGGGCTCAGGACGCTGCCAGGTGGCCCACACAGACAATGGATGTCGTTAAATGGGTCTTAAATTGTGATTCGAAAAACCCAAAAATTTCTATGGCTGCTTATTAACCCATTGATGGCCAGCTTTTAATAGCTCTATTCAAAGTTTCAACGAACACTTTGCACTTCATTAAACTTCTTGACTTTAACTGAGCAGCCGCACAGCTGGGCGGCTGGGCAGCCAAGAAAGATATCTTCGTGGTCGTCTCTGGCCTCATGCTCATCGATAATTAACCACAGAAAGTTGGCAAACAAAGCCATCAAATTATTGAGGAGAAAGGGAAGAGGGGCCCGCAAGTTGAGGGCTTAATGGCTGGTCACAAAATTTAATTAAAAATGCGTCGCTGCTTTTAAAGTGAAATTGAAAGTGAAAGTGATTGCCTTTTAAAATTCTAGGGTAACTCTAAGCGGCTTTGTGCTAAAATATAAAGAAAGTTTCCATTCGGGTTGGCTTTTAAGGAAGGCACAGGAAACACATAGATTAGTCAGTGTAATCAAAATGAACAGGTCGGCAAGTGATTATAGGCCAAATAAATATTGGAAGAATGTAATATGAAGAATGAAGGACGAATAAAATATACACAAGAATTGATGAGAAAAATTCAACTCTTGCAATATACATCACCTAATAAGTTATGAGTTGTCCAACTAAATAACAAGTATCACAATAAATATATATAATTCGAAGAGCAGTGAAGCCAATTTAAAATTAAGATATATGTTCTGCATATAATTGTCAATAACAAATATAACATGTATACGGAGAAATGCACAGTCCTGTAAATGGACGGACACGAAGACAAAACGAATATAAACGTAGGAAAAACTCTGCTGCCAAGAATTTCCTCTCACTTTGATTAACAACCATTATCCGTATGGAACGTAATAATAGTTTAATTTCATTAGTTTATATGTGTTGGTTAGATAAGTTTAACAATTCTTCACTTCTTCACTACTTTTACGAGCACATACAACTTCTTTATTACGCATTAATCGATGAATACTAAAATACTTGTATGGTTTTTTCAAATTCCTACATACATATACAATTTTCACTTTGTGAACGAGTATAAAAAAGATGTTAATTAGTTGACTATTTAATGCTAAAGATATAAAAAATTAATATAGATTGATCCAGTCAAATATCTTAAATTTTTCCTTTACCGAACTTGATGAAACTTTTTGCAAAAGATTAGTTCAGCGATATAGTATATTTAAATATGTGAAGCAAATTGAATTTTAGAACTTATAGATTTTGAGATCGACACGATGCTGCAATTCTGATCAAGAATATTTTTTGCCCAAATAAATTTGCTCAAAACTATCCATTTTCAATGTGTTTAGGGTAGAAATATAATATAAGCGTGTAATTTAATCTTTAAAAAAACAGTTTGCTGTGATATATCTTACAAAGCACTTGACTTAGCACAGACTTGCATGGGATTCCCAACACTTTTTTGATATATTTCAGCCTCTGGCCGACATGCAAACAATATTTGGTCATGCAACTGTTTCGGGCTGTGCAATTTTCCAGCTCCAGCCACTGCTCGGCTGTTTGCTGCGGTTGGGCTGGACACAGGCCAAACGGCCAACAACCAAAACAAACGAGCCATTTATTTAGAAGCCAACAGTGGCACCTTTTTAGCCATCGTTCGCCGCGTTCCGACCAACTCCCGCCGCAATGCTTTTTTTGCAGCTGGCTGCACATTTTGATTAGCCGTCGGCTTCGCAGAGCTGGTTGTGGTTTGGTTTTTAACATTTGCCGCCACGCTTTACACATACAACACACACTCGCACACTCGCACACACGCACACTCGCACACACGCACACACTGAGGCACCTTTGCTGTCTGGCCGACTCATATGAGCCGGAAGCGAATTATAAAGGGCATTTCCGGTATTTAGGTTGTGTTGTTTGGTTACTCGTTTAGCTGGCTCATTTTGTATTTATAGTTCACTGAATTTTGCTCTTTAAGGGCTTTAAGACATTCCGTATACGACATGGGGCCAAGCACGCGACTTAGCTGTGCATAAAAAATGAGTCGAATCGAATCAAGTTGATCTCTTTCTAGTCGAACTTAACGCAAACTTTATCCAATCCAAATAAAGCTGTCGCCAACCGATTGAGTGTGCGTGTGCGTGTGTGTGTATAAAAAACAAGTTAAAACTTTAAGATGCAGTGCATCCAAAGCAATCATAAGCACACACACACACACATTTACAGTTCGACACAAAGCCAATACACACGCCAGGCAAACTTTGTTGGCCTTTTCGATAAAGTTTTTAGTAACCCACGCGACGAGTGTCCAAAAAGTGTTTTACGTTAAGCGCAAACTTTACACCAAACGCTTTTTGACGGTCATTTTAATAAATTGAAAAGTGGAAAATGTGGGAAAAATGGCATATCGATAAGAACGCTCCAAGCAGCAAAAACTTTTTTTTTTTTGCCCTGCGTTGTTTCTGCAGGCTCATAAAATCTGTTTACCGGCTTATAAATAAGCGATGCTTCCCCTTCTATTTCGCTTAAATCTCTCTCCGTGATGTTGGTGTTAACGATTTGTTTTGCTTATAAACAAAAACTGGTCGAGAAGAAAAACTTTCGCTTCCTGTTGCAAAACTTTCTATAATGCCATATCTTATGCATGTCAAGGGCTAAACTAAACAAATCTGCTCTGACAGAAGGCTGCTGAATGCCTTCACGACAAAACTTTTTACATTTTTATTGAGTTTGCTTTGTAATTTAAATTGTTTGCCCTCAGCTTGTTGACATGACAGAGGGCTAGAAGGGAGGGGGCACTGCAGCGCTGACTGAAAAGCCCTTGCTAACAATGTCTATATAGACCAATGGCATTTAATCTCTTCAGCTGACTTTCAATCAAACGCATCAATGTTCATTGTGGCGTCTAACAAATTGTCCGCCTGACTGCCCTCCACACAGCCAAAGCATAATCGATGCTGATATAACAGCAACAACCGAGAAAAGGGCAGCCAACAGACGTATGTGTGCGTGTGTGTGTGTGTGTGTGTGTGTGAGTGTGTGGTTGTTTTCAGTGAAAAGCAATATAAACGTATAAACACTGATATGTACATTAAATCACAGCAACTTGGCATTGCTGTGCTCACAGCAACATTTCTCTTTTCAATTTTGAACAATGACAACATCAATGCTGCCACGAGGCGTATACGTATTATGCTTCTGCTGCGAATGCTGCGACCTCTCGCGCTGCACAGCTCAATTCAGCTGAATTGAATTATATGGTGAAGGAGTTTTCTTGAAAACTCTTGAGGAGTTTTCTAACAATTATTGAAGATAAATTTTGTTGGTTTTTGAATAGACCAAATAATTATTATTACTTTCGTATATTGGCATTATTATATGTATTAAGAAATATTTAAGAAAAAACAAGTAATAAGTCGGATGTAAACATTTAGCCTGGTATTATTTGAGCCCATAAAAATGCAGGACAAATTATGACCATGAACGCTATTAAACAAAATAATTAAGTAAGGACGTATAATTTAATTAACAAAACAATATGACAATTTTTTCATCAATAATGCATATTATTCAGTACAGAAACAATCTATGACCAATATGCCATCAATCATGAAAATCAATTATGAGAGTTTAAAATATGGAAGCAACGGATTCGTGAACTGTTCAAGTCAACATTTTTGTGAATGTTTATTTTCTGAGTGGTGCACACGAATACCTTTGAATATTTTTGCAAGCTGGTTCAATAATAATAATAATAAAGGTTAAATGGAATAGCACATTTCGTAGAGCACCTTATGACAGAATTCAGTTAATAAGATATAGAAATAGATATAAATTTTGAAAAGATATTTCTAAATTTCTAAGCATTTCAATTAATTTAAATGATGTTTAAAATCCTTACATACCTCGCATACATAATGCTTACTACGTATTACCATCAATAAGCCAGTTAACAGACAAGTTGCAGTTGGCCCATAAAACACTTTTAATGCAGTAATAACAATTAAGTGCAGTGTTGACTGAAGGCAGCCACAAAGACAATTCTAGACAAAGCAAGGACCAAAAACGAGTGCAATTGTTGCAATTATGCCAGGCAACTGCTCGACGAGTCCTTTTGAAAGCCACTGCATATGTCGCACTCAGAGTCAGACCGGCAGACAGACAGACATGCAGTTCTTGCAATTATGCCGGGGCGCAAGGACATCTATCCCGACAAGACCCAATCCAACCCGACCAGAGCCAAGCGAGGGGAAGCCAAGCCGTGTCGAGCCGACTTAATGTTGTCGTTGTCTGCCAGTCGTTTCTTTTGTTTCAGTCCTGGCGCTGTGCACATTTCTTGTTTATTGTGCCCGAGCATAACTTGTACATTTGCGTATTATAATTTGCATAAATTTCCCAGTGCCACAGCTGGAGTCGGAGTTGTGGTCTAAGGGTGCTAGGCTGCAAGGAGTCAGAAGGAGGCGGTGGCAGGCTGAATGAGTGTGTGAGTGTTAAGAACTGGCATACAAAACAATTTAATAACGAACAGATACAAGTGACAAAATGAATTATGCTGTTATTCGAGCCATGAACACAAACAAACAGTCCCAGCTAGCGAGTGTGAACGAAACCCAAAGGGACACACAGAGGGGCACGGGCTGGCATTTAGGACAAGTATCTAAAAGGAAAGGATAACATAACGTTTTGTGCACTTGGGAGTCTTAACTCGAGTTAGCAAGGGGATGATCGGGAAATTTGAATATTGTTATCCCAAGTATTTTGTCTAAAAAATAGATAGACTTGATATGTAATTAAAAGCGTGCATGTCAGTCGGAAAAGTTAGTAAAAACAAAGCATCAAAATTCTTTTAAATGTACCCATTCATTAGAATATATATTGTATTTGGCTGAAATAACAATAATATTTACAACATTTATTTCATTTAATCTTTTAGTCTATCATGAGCTCCCTTCCAAATCAAAAGATCAAAAAGAAGTAAATAATTTGAAAGTCCCTTTATAAATCGTAACCGCTTTTATTGTCTTAAATCAGCTTCACTTCCGCTTTTCAGAAATATTTCTTAGCTGTTCTTACACTGGGAAGCTATATTTTCAATAGCTGTGCAATATTTTATATTTTGTCCAATCTCATTTCAGAATCTTTGGCAAAAAGTTTTAAGTATAGCAAAGTTTTTTTTTGTTAACGATCCAAGAAAAGATAGAGTGAGAGAACCTGAAAAATGAGAAAAACAATAAAGAATAAGTGCGAGTAAATAAAAAAGTCTCTATGTGCCGCTTGACTTTCCAATATAACAAAATTTTCGCAGCCTAAAATAAGTAGTTCGAATTTCCTAAACTTGAATAAAAATATTCGATATTATTTAACATTATTTATATTTAAACTGAATATAATTCATAACATTTTTAATTTTGTAAAACCAAAAATATAACTTTAAAGCTAAAACTTAAAATAAAAAAGAGCAAAAAAAAAATGCTATCTTCATTTTGCTGTGCGGTACACATTTAATCTAGCTCCAACTTTTCAAACTCTAGTCCTTTATTCTCACCCTTCTCAAATACTACTAAGTTGTGCTTAGCTCAACCACAAGTAAATAATTAATGGTTTATTTATTTCCCGTTCTATTAATGAAGAATTTCATATTAAGTCTACAAAAAAATTCTATAAACATAGCATTCATAAAAACATAATATTATCATGAAGTCGACACTGTGAAGGCAACAAGTCCATCAACTATCTCTATTTGAGCCCAAAGTCAGCTTTTTATGTATTTTGGGGGCAATAATCCATTGGTATTGGCTGGTGGCCAAACAGTTGGCACTCGGAAGCCATTTCGGCGATTATGAATAAATTTTTCTGTCTGCTCTGTGAAGCAATATGAAAATGCATAAATTGAAACTGAAACTTGAACTTTATGCAGCTAATTGAAGGCAGGCAATTCTGAAAAAGAACTTTGATAGATTGCCGGGTCAAATACTCGAAAGCCAGCGTTAAGTAAAGCGATGCCAACAACTCTCTGTTTTTTCCATGAAATTCAATTTGACTGTTGGCTGCCATTAAATGAATAAAACAAGATATTAAAATGCTGAAAAAATACAACTTTGTGGGCGTTGATGCAATTGTATTAAATTTTTCAATGGGGTAATTTTTGGATGCAATTTAAAGGCAGCGCCTGGCAATTAACATTGATGGCTGGCAAAGGGATATTGTGCAGGAAAGGATTACAGTAAATAAAATGCACAGCAGCTGCAATTGGCGAAACTTCAATCAAACTGTCTGAGCAAATTGGCAGCTGCAGTCGAATGGACCTTAAAGATAAACCAAAGGCAAAATTGCTTATAAGAAAAAATTGAAAATTATAATAAAGTGTAAAGTGTTAAAAACTTAATTAGAAGATCATTCAGATTCATGTCAATAAAAAAAGCTATTATTAAAAATCCAAGCATTTACCTTAAACAATATTTTTATTATTATTTTGTTATTATTTTTGTTATTATTCTGTGAAAAACAAGAAATTTGTTCTAATTCGAATTGACAATTCTTATTCTTATTTACTAATCGATTTGTTTACTTTTAAAAAGGTTGCACATAATTTAGAATAGCTTTTTTGTTTGACTTTGGCATTAATACATTAAAGGAGATGATTTGTATGTTCATAATTGGAGATTTCTTGAAAGCCTTGCATTTGTTCAAAATATATAAAATATATTGTGTGTATCAAGATAAAATTTGTTTACCAAATATGAAAAGGTATTACAAAATTTGATATTTGATATATCCAGAGTAAAGCGTTCTTAGTCTGGTTTAGTAATATGTTGTATATAAAGACTATTTAGTTCTATGGCAAGGTCAACTAGATAACTCAACTCATAAAGTTTGCCTTTGCACATTGCCAGAAGGTATATATTTTTAATATTTATTTTAATGGAATTGCATCTATGCAATATCGCATTGAGAGTTCAGCATTGCAAATTTCGTTGGTAGCGCGAAGGGAACGCAAATGCAGCGCTTTCAATCGCAAATCTGCACAACTCAGCAAGCACGATGTGTGCGAGAACTATGTACAAATAAAAAAAATAATAAAATAAAAAACATGTGAATGCCTTTACCTTTACCTTTCGATATGTTCTGGCACTGGCACAGGATTTATGCTCAATAAGTAACTCAAATCACGTTCGGCAAATGCTTACAAAATGTTACAACAAATTTTGCACGATGCAAATCTTTTATTGACAGCACGTTTTGCTTGTAGACAGGCGTTTTGCACATGTTTCGCAACTCATGTTTTTAAATGTATGTGTGTGCCATAATAATAAAGGCATTTCTTAAATATGCAAAATGAAAAAAAGATATCAAATTAAAAAGAAATCAAAAAGTATTGCAATTTAATTGATTTCAGTTGAATACCCATTTCCAAAAATTTGGAGCAATTGTTGATTTTGGTTTCATAAAATATTTGCTGGCCTCAAAACGTTGTAACAAATCACACACACAGCTGCGTTTAATTGAAAATTATATATAAACATATAAATATATATGTATACATATACATATACATATGATATGTGTATGTGTACGTTTTGCGGCGCTTTTGATTGAATTCACCTGAAATGTTTCTTTTCCCCATAACGTGGCAATAGAAAATGCATGAATAACATGGCCAATTTATTGATGGATTGATTGCTGAATGGAGGGCACGTGTCGACACGAGTTTCGCTCTCTTTGGGGGTTTTTTATTTTTATGGCAAACTCGTAATAAACGAAGTAAAATCCATGTAATTGCAATTAATTTTCATTTAGCGCCCAGCAAATCGTGCCAAATTGCAGCAGGCCAAATGCTACCTAAGGATCTCAGTGGGAAGCTTTATGGCGTCGACAAATCTGGCTTCCTTAATCAAAAAATAAATAAATAAATCAAAAGAAACAACAAAATATTGTCTTAACGACCGTTGCCAGACGAGCGCTTCAAGCCAGACGATAAACTTCGGGACTGGGTTTAGAAGTCGAGTAATGAGGCGATTTAGTACGCTCAAAACATCTTAAGAATTATTAAACTGATATAAAATATACATAGGGCTTTTAAAAAAAACTAAATAAAATATAAAACCAAAAACTCTGCGAAACATGTTAAATGATGTTTGTACATATGTATTTGTTACAAAAAAAATCTGCTCCTCAATAGCTATTATAAAATATATTATAGATTGATTTCATTTATTTGAATTTGATGGTTCATAATGCAAGTTACTTTAAATGCTTTTTTCCAAAAAAAAAAATCAGCAGCAATTTTTTTTCAAAAATGCATCGATTTTAAATTTAGTATTGATGCTAATGAAAAATCATGACCAGAATGCCATCAAACATGAAAATCGGTGCAGCTGTGACCAATTTATGGGTGCTTGAAATAACCCCCCGGGGGCCAGAGAGCTTTACATGTTCAAATTTTTATCAATTTTGGTATGATTTTTGACAAAAAACTTAACCCCCTCAGATTCAGGTTAAAAGTCGTTTTTTATACTATTTGTCGCCAGTAAAATCGATTAAAAATGCAAACTCGCAATTTTAAATTTTGAAAAAAAATTTTTTCGGAAATGAGTAGGGGAGGTACATGCTTTTTTCCAAAAAAAATCAGCAAACATTTTTTTTTTCAAAAATGCATCGATTTAAATGCAGAATCGACGTTAATGAATTGCCAGCCTCCCAGTTGGCGTGGCACAAAAATCTTAACACTTTGTCTGAAGAGGATAACTGCAAGTTTATTTCCAAAGTTTCAAGTTTCTATCTTCAATAGTCTTGTTAGACTAAGTATAGTTTTAAATAAAATAAATAAATAACAAATAAAAAATATAAATAATTTTACTGAGTCCACTAAAGAACTAATTAGATCAGAAAATGGAAAAGGAAATATGAACAATACTCGTAAGCGTAGCTTAATTAGCTCCCACCGATATTTACCCAGCTGCTTATCTCATATTTAAGTTCCCCACAAATCGCTTTCAACGCGAAACTAACTCTGTATCCTCGACATGGAATTTATTGGCATAAATATGAGATTATTGCGCTTCAAGGATTAATGCACTAAATGGCACTCAACGTGCAAAAATATAAAACATAAACAATAAACAAAATATGCATGTGGTATTATGGTAAATGTATTGATACAAATATTTATTTATATGTAGATACAAAATTCCATTAAGCAAACATTTGCCCAGATATACATATATATTTATTTTTGTTGCATCAACTAAAACTAACAGAGACTGACAAAAATGTGAAATGCGAGTGCATAAAAATATGCCATGCAATGCACTTAATGCATACAATTTTGAGGCACTGTTGCGGCAAATTTAATTTGTAATACGCTTCACATATAGAAATTGTATACACATTTGTGGCTTCGGAATCAAATCAGCGGTGGGTTTATTGCAAATCAAAGGCACTTGACATGTTGCTAATTATTTTGTTTGGTTATGGCTCAGTTAATTGATTTACAATTTGATTATCTAAATGTAGTTTTATAACATGTTTCTACTAAGTGGTTTTTAATAAATATTCTAAATTGGAACCATTTGAAAAATTTTCGGGTTTCATTAATTAAGGTTATGCTTTATTAAATTAAACTTGATGTGGAAATACCTTTCAGCTCCTTACACACCGTATAGCAGTGAATCTGTCTGTAATCGATTTGCCACACACTGCTTGCCACATGGTGCAAAATCACTTTACACAATCTCTCACAGATTTGGCGTTTGGCTGCTGCAGCCAGGTGTTGGCCTAAAGCGCAGCTATGTAACTTAGCCATGGCCAATGCCACTGCTGTTATAATTAGTTTGACTGCATTTTCACGCATTGCGCCCTGCAGCCAAACTTGTGGCAGCTTTCACGTTAGCCACCTGCCCGAGATTCTTAATCAAAATTGCACTCATTCCATTGGCTTTCGCACTTTGTAAGCGGCGTTGCCTCAATTGCCGGGCTAATGGAAACGGCTGACAAGCCAACTGGTTAATGAGGATTCGGAAAAGCCAAACAGAAGCTCAAAGTGATTGCCAAACATGATTGCGTTCCGGTTATCGAACAGCCGTCAGACACTTTCTGCTATATCAACGAGTTGAGGTAAGGTAAAGTATATTTAAGCAGCCAATAGAGGTACTTAAATACAGGTGTGCAGGTGTGGGTAGGTGGGAAATTCATTTGTGGATATTTATATTGAATTGAATTTAAGTATTTAAGAAGGGGCAAAATAATTTGTAAAATAATTTAACTTTTTTTCAACTCAACGTTTTACATTATTTATAAAACTGTGAGTCAGATAGGAGCTATGAGGAACTCCACATTATTATTGTGATTATTATTAAATATCACTTATTTGTATTATTTCAAAACTGATAAATAATTCCTTGAATTGGATATAAGAACTTTAGGCAACCGATACTAAGAACCCTGTACACAATAATGGTAAGATTATAGAAACAAGTTTGTGTATGTAAAGTTTTCTCTTTTACTTTTTAATGGGAATTTAATTCTTTAACATAGTTCAGTTTATGAAATTTATTGTATAACACACTTTATGTGCAGACACTCAATTTAATAAAAGCAATCGATTAAAACTTCTAGATCGAGTTTAAGTTGAGTTATTTTATTGGGCTCCCTTAGGGCTTTCTCGTAAATTTCAAACTTAAATTTTATTTTACGCAAGGTTCTCTCAGCTTGCAATTCGAGCAAGTTGACCTAATTAATATCCGTGTCCTCAAAATGTTGCAGGACTATTCATTTTGAATGTGGCTTTGGTTACCTGTGCAAATGAGCTGCCAAACTGTCGACAAGTTCGCATTACAACTTTTACAATTTTCAATTGGCAACTGTTACAAATTATACTATTTAATTAACTGAAACAGAAACGCATTAAATATCTATTTTCAAACGATGCAGTCCTAAAAAAATAGTCAACAAAGATTTATAGGGTTGTTTTCATTCCTATAGACGTACGAAATCATATGATCTTTGTTCATTAAAGAGTAAGCCCAATAGAATATCAATTTCAAAGTTACTCCTATCTTCACATAAAAATTTATATACATATGAAGAGTAGCTTTAAATATATTTTCTTTTTGCCGTTTTCAGTTTTCGATGCCTTTCAGTTTTCTTTCAAGTTTGCCTGACGTGTCAGCTGAGGGCTTCGAAGCATACAGCACAATTTCATCTTCATCTTCTGCTTCCCTTCTCTCACTCTCTCCCTATCTCTCTCGCTCTATAATTCTCGCTCTCTATTTTTATTTCGCCTGCCTTTCGTCACCCGCTGGGCATTTTGGTTGCCTTATTAAGTTGGCGCCTTGACGACAACTGAAACCTGCCCCTCGCAGGCAAACTTTGTGCATGCCAATGATATTATACTATATCTTTCTTTTTTCGCTTTTCTTCTTTCTTCCGCTTCGCTGTTTCGCCTCGTCATCATTGCAACTTCATTGTCAAAGTTGAGCAGGCCGAGAGAGTCGCGTAGGGGGTGGGGAATCCCACGAAAATTGCAGCCTGGTGCGTTGGGCAAATAGCACAAAAAAAAAAAAAAAACTGAAACGAAACGTCAAAAGGACGAAATGACGAAAGGACGTCTCGTCTGTGGTATTTCAGTTAAGCGCTAATTATATGTAAATAGATCTAGCACAGTTGACGCTTAAGGTGCAATATAATTGGCCCCCATGTTGACAACGAGATAACTGTATAAAGTAACTGCAATAGCAAAGCAATATTATTTCGAATAAAACAAAACTCAGTCAGTTGTAGAAGCTGCTAAGATAACGTTCTAATGGGGTGCATAAAACACAAAGCAAAGAGGAGACTTATTATCAATATGATATCAACAATATCTATATAATAATAATTATTGCGATTATAATCATTTATTACATATTATATTATTAGCTGTGTCACATACACAACTTTTTTACCAAACACTGCAATAGTTATTTTGCATTAGCTATATAGAAAATTAATGAAATTCAATACTTTTTTTGTGTGTGTGATTTTCGTTATGTTTGCATGTTTGAATTTAGGGGAATTTGCAGTGTGTGTAAAGTTTAAAATATTTGATGCGATGGCGAATTTATAATTCTATTTTGTTCAATTATTGTTTTTCACATTAGTTTTTTGTCTTTTTTTTAATGGTGGTACAGTTACAAGATAGCGAAGATCAAAGCAATACTATTCGATATTAAACATATATGAAGTTCTTTCATAATTACATATATGTATATATGTATATTTTTTTGGCTATTTGGATCGAACAAAGTCAAGTCGTTGTTAAAGAATTGATTTATAATTTTATATATTTACGGACTGTCTAATTAAAAAAATATTGCGAAGCGTTTAAACGATTTCAGGCAAACAGAAATTTATATTTTAATTAATTAAATTTGTGCATGTCCTATTTTTGTCCAATTAAGTTGTAGTCAGTATTTATATTGTTTTTTTTTTGTACAAACATTGTAAGCAACAAATAACAGTACTTTGTTATTTGCGCTGTCATCATGGAATTTATATAATTTATATTTGAATACTGTCCTCGTCCATTGAAATTCATTAATTGTTCCTTGGTACTTCTGGCCTAAGGTTAATACCACCAAAAGCATGATAAATACCGTAAAGTAAAACGTTTTCATTTTGATGACTTCTCTGGTATCATTAAAGGATTAACGCAAATCCATCCACTTATAGCGCTACTTAAATATCAAATATGTAAAAGGGGTATAAAGGTTTTGTGCGAAAGCCATAAAGAGGCATCTCCGACCCCATTAATTATATATATTCTTGATCCGTATTCATAATCGAATCGATACACCCTTGTCCGTTTGTCTGTGTGTCCGTCCGTCTGTCCATCCGTAAGTTCGTCTGAATAAACGCGCATCGAGAGACTGAAGAATATCTTGCTGAAAGTTTCATCACGATCGGATAATAATAAACAGAAGGTAATTAGGAACACGTATGGTAAAATTTTTAAAATTTTATAATCATTGAACAACTTTTCTATTGACTTTTCAACAATATATATTTACAATAAGAAAATATAATTTTACTTATCAAGAACAAATTGTAAGTCAAGGCCAATCTGATGTGTATGTATATATAAAAGATTCTATAAATTGCATAGTTTAAATGCCTTATTTATACACTAAATATACATAGGTCTCTGTTAATTATTCAATGTAACAAGGAATTATGGGCGACACCTGTTTGCAGTTAGTTGAAAATTTATTGGCTAAGCTTTTCATTTTTAATCAAATGCCGCTGCAATTAGCCAAAGCCCATTTACAAAAATTCCTGTGCATTTAAGTCATTAGCACCCGGAAAATTTCATTACACTTTGTCGTGCGTGTTCTCGAGAAGAGCATTCAAAATTTGCAAAAAACAAAAGAGGAATAGACGAAGCGCACAAAATGACAAAATGAAAGCGGATGGTTGTTGGGCGAACAACATGAAAGGGAGAAGGGGACGGAAAAGGATGGAGAGAAGAGTGAATGGATGGGGGGGAGGGGTGGGGGAAGGTGGTGCCACATGAGCGACAGCAACCAACACGTACAGAACGCATAAACATTCTTGCTTAAGTGAGTTTGTACATAAATTTTCCAACTTGAGCTGCAGTATGCGTTAAGGGGGGCTGCCAACTTGGTACAAAAATACTCAAAATGTATTCGAGTGTTTGGTTGGCTCAGTTTCAGTTTTCGGTTTCGGTTTTTGGTTTCGGTTTCGGTTTCGTTTGCAGCTTTTATTTATGCAGCCGCAGGCGTTGAAAGGCAAAGTGGACAAACCGGAAGGAAAATGTTGCCTTACGGTTATTTTCAGTTAAATCAACATGTATTGAAGAATCATGATAGTCGTTGTATGCTTTTTACTCTAAACAATTTGAAAGGGTTGTTAAAATCCGACAATTTAAGAATTAATTTCTTATTAAGCGACAAATTTGACCATCCAAAAATTTCCGAATCACCCAAATTTCAAGTGCAAAAATTCTTTTAATTGTTATTTAAATTTAAAAACCTATTTTTAGCTCGTTGATAGCATTGATATTAAAAAATAGTTTGAATTCGATTCCGTTCATAAATATAGCCTAAAGTGTCTTAAGATAAATCAACTGTTTGGACTATTTATAATTATAATATTAATTTATAATTACATTGAAAGGTTATATTTGTTCTTCTGATGTCTTAGTTCTGTTTACTGATTTTATTGCCAATTATTGTCCAAAATAGAGTTAAATATTTGGGCTAATAAAGACTCTTGGCATTTTCCTTCTCTGTTAAGTTTATTTTGTGCAACTTTAGATTTCCTAAATTGATCTGAATAAATAATAATAAAATCAGTGCTTAATAGTGCAGCTCTTCTTTCGCACACTTTCTCTGCCTTGTCTGTCCCTCTGGGCCGTCTATCCTGGAGTGCAGCAAATACCATCGTAACAGCTTTCACATTATGCAAACGTCCGCTGGGAGTCACCGGCAGCAACAACTATGCGACAGTTGTGAAGTAACTGTCAAAAAACTTCAGTTGCATATTTTATTGGTCCGCGTTTGCGGGCTTAAGAGAGCGAGAGAGTGTCGTCAAACTATTAAAGAGCAACACACCGCAATGGCTATCGAAGAGAACGAAACAGACGCGCAATACTCGAAAACACATCACTGACCTACATTAAGCGGAAATTTATTTATGCCGGCTGCCAAATTGGTTCCCCAATGCGTTGGCAGTGCCCCTATGACTATGACGGATATGGTTGGGTTTTTGTTCAGCTCCTGAGTTGGTGTTCTGTTGATGTTATTGTTGTTATCGTTGTTATCGTTGTTATTGTTGCTGCTTTTCTTGTTGTTGGTCATTGGCTCTAATAATAATGGTTTGTAATTTGCATAAATAATGCTTGATTTTTGCATCGATGGCGTCCGCTTTGTGTGTTTGTTGTGTGTTTGTGTGTGTTTGTGTGTGTTTGCTTGTGTGCTTGGGTGTATGTATTTGTTTGTGTGGGGCATTTTAAATGATTGAATGGTTTGTGGGAGCATGCTGAGTTAGCTAGCTGGTAGATGGACTCAATTATTTCGATAAATGGAGAAATTTAAGTTAGGTGTAAAATTCAGAAAGCTTTGCATATAAATCGATAAATTAGGTTTTCTGTCTTGGAGCTTAAGAATATGTCAAGTAGTATAAATAATTAATTGAAAATTAATATTGGTCTTCGTATTTTAAATAGGTATGCTGGAAAATTCGTAAAAAAAAACTTTAAAAATTTTAGTACATGCGAAATTTGCCCAAGTAAAGTCAATAATAAAATTCAAAGTAACCAATAAATTTTAATTTGATAAACTTCAAAATATTCTTGTTTACACGACCGCAACAGCATTTGGCTAACAGCGCGCTGTTAAGTTTAACATAGCCGTGCTCTGTATAAATGATTCTCTTAAGCGTATGCTCGCTCTCTTGCTAATGCTGTTCACACACACACACACACGCATTCACAGACAACAAGCAACTTCGTTCTTGTTGGTCGGCAACTTCGTTATTCACTTCAGCGTACGAACTTCGCGGCTCTCTCGTTCGGCTAACCGACGGCATCAAACGAAAAGCAACGAGGCGCTGCGTCTGCCATGTGGCTATGGACTTGGTGTAATCAGTGCGTGCTGCTAAGTAAATTAGTTTAGTATGATTTTAGTGCGCAACGTTGACGGACGCGTCACGCGACTAGCTAAAAATATTTACAACGCCAGCGACGCGCTCGTTGCCCATCTGTGTGTGCCTGACACTTGTGTTAGTGCTCGCTGTTTAGTGGTTAGTGAGAGTGTTAAGCGTAACGGCACTTGGATTCAATTTCATATGTCTGGCCATAAGTGCGGCCACAGCTTTTAACAGTCCTTGCGAGCCTCAAAGCATGCAACACCAAATTCCCCACTGTACGTAAATATACATATTTTTTCAATAAAAAAAGCAAAACAACACAAAACAAAAAAATAAATAAATAAAAGTACAAATATACTGGTGCAAAAGTCGCGTCAGCTTCAATTTCGTACTTCATCTTTCACACGACGTTTAACGCAAATTGTGCAGCAGCATCCTCGTGACTCCATTTTCCCCCTTGGCCGCTTCCTTCTACAGTTTCCCTTCCCTTGTCGACATAAAGGAAACTTAGACACTGGCCCTTTCCCTGTTTACATTGCGAATGCAACTTGAGCTGGCAGTCATGATTGCATTTTCTGCGGGGCCCACTCGAGCGTGCCTCATTACGACTGATAGTTTTTGGCGTTTCGCTGTCTTCCTCTGGCTATAAAATACTGAACAGTATAACTTTAGCCTAGTTTATGCCGCAACTGTTATGCAATTTAATTGTGGCTTTTTAGCACTTGTTTTAATTAAAGCATCGATTTATCTTCTTTTTTTATTATAATTTTTGACTTTTTATTTATTTAAGAACAGCTTTCAGTTAGTTTTTAATCGAGTCGTAAACACATTTTATCTGCTCGATTCTCTGATCTACAAAAATTTAAATCAGACTACATTTGACATTAGATTTTTGTCAGCATTCTAATTCACATTTGTCACATATATTTTGAACATACAGTATAAAGCCGAATCGAAAATATGATTTACAGCTGTGCTCTGATCGGAGATCCCGGTACCGGGAAAACCAGTTTTTTAAAGCGCCACCTGACGGGCGAATTTGTCAGAATGTATTCGCCTACCCAAATTTTTCGGCCCTATTTCCTCGAATTCAGTACCAATTATGGCGACATGCTATTCAACGTCTGGGAAACCTCTGAATTGACTGAATTGGCAGATCTGAGAGTCAAGTGCGCTATCGTAATGGCAGATGCGAGCCGCCCTCGAACATTCCTTGAAGTGCCCAACTTTCAGTGTGGCATATGTGAGCACTTCGGAAAGATTCCGGTGGTCGTGTGCGAAAATAAGGTGGATCTACGCCCCACTTCCTCGAAGGCATGGCAATTTCTAATGCATGAAAACTTTGAGTTCTTCAGCATATCCGTCAAAAAGTCACAGAACCTGGGAATGCCATTCTTATGGATGAGTCGAAAGCTGCTGCATTCGCCAGACCTTAACTTTATTCCAAAAACGGCACTCAAGCCACCAAGAATTTCCAATTTCGAATTGGACTCATTGCTCACATCGGACCAGTTTCTCAACGTGTTGCCACCCATTTGGGATGACGATTGGTAACCACTGAAGTCGACATTGTTGCGATGTTGTTACCAGGAATTCTCACAGACTATGCATATTTACTTCACGCATAAGAATATTTGCAATTCTAGACCCAAAAATTCATCTATTGCTGGTAATATTTAATATCATTTAATACACATTGAAGAAACCATCTCGGATCTAAAATTTCAAATTCTTACTAATTGGATTACGTATTAGGTTTTGGCCCAACCTGACAAATGTACGCCCGAATCTGCTTAAAAAATTAAGAACACATTCTTTTGCCTATATTTATAAATATATCGCACATATTGTGTATTTCACCGTCTTTAAAGAAATAAGTTTACTTATTTTTTAAGTTTTTTGGGATGTTGGGCCCCTTTCGCAAGTGATATTTGAATTTGCTCAATCGGAAAGCATTTCAAATAACTTAAAAACATTTTTTGCTTGTGCTAAAAGTTGTATTATTTTCAGGTGTTTATTTGTTAGCAATTATGTATATAAAAATATGTTATACATTGATCGTATATAATGCTAGTTAAGGATAGTTAGTCAGTGTTTTAAAATTAGAAACACATTTCGTCATTGGATTTGTTAATTGGGAAATAACTAACAAAAAAATAAATATATAGCTTGTTTATTGAATTGTTTTTTTTTTTGTTATAAATAAAATACCTCGTTTATTTTAAAAGCTTAGTCAGTAATTCATAATGAAAATCAAAATACACCCATTTCGCTTGTTGATTTGTTAGGTGAAACTGAAACTGGCTAAATGGCAGATTAAATTATTCAATTAATTACAAAAACATTTTCAAGTGTTATTTTTATTTATTGCTTCATTTCATTGTTCTTCTTTTATTTATTTGTCCTATTCAAAGCGTGTTCACTTATTTTTAAATCGCGAATGTTGAACTTAAAATATTTTTTCGGTTGTCGCTTATAATTTTGTGCTGCACTGTAAACAATGCTAATGAAAAGCCGAAGAATTTTAACCAAAACTTAAAAAAAAAAACTAATAATTAAAAGCATTCTACTTTGGCCATATGGCCGGCCACACACGCACGCACACGCACGCACGCACGCACGAGCGCGCAAGTGCAATGCCCAAAGCACAAAACGCACGCACACAGATGCAATAAAACCAACATGAAATTTGTGGTGCATCACTAAACGAGCATCGCTTGTAGCTCGGCCATTCAAATAGCCAAGCCAAAATTATGCACGCACCAGGGGCGCATTCAAAGGGGAATTTATTGGGAGTTAATTTTAATACAATATTGAATATTTAATTAAAATATTATATTTATTTAAAAGTTAACATTTTGATATTGCTTATTTGGACTCAACACAGAATTACAGCTGACAAAAACTATTTAATCAATCTTTATAAATTTGGTTCATAAAATATTGTCGCAGTCAGGTGTTACCGACTACATTATAATCATTCTCAATATAATGTTATCATTGTTATTTTAAATGTAGTTTTGGTGATTTGCGTAGCGGAAATATTTATTCTATATTAACTTTTCGAATTGCCAGTCTCCTAGTGATTGTGTCCAAACAAATTTGTAGTTCGATCTTTACAGGGGGTCGTCAGTTGTAAATAACTTTGAAACTGAAGGAGATACATCGATCTTAATAATTTTTAAATATAATTTCAGCAAGTAATCGCTATTATTAATATTTATGCATTACAGTCATTATTTATCCATTCTATTACTGGAAGCTTTTGAGTTTTAAAAAATATATTTTAATGCTTTAATGTTAATGCGATCACATTATTTTATGACAAGCACTTTGCTGAATATTAAGTTTGTAGTAAATTATTATATAATTATCTCAATATCTTGAGATCTATGTGTAATTGTTTGCAAACGACAAGAAAGATTTCACGTCCAAGATCATATTTTATTGTAATCTGGACGAAAGAATATGCATTAAATAAAAAAAAATTAAAGCTTCTAACAAAAATGTTATCTAGAATAATACATAGAAAATAAATAATATAAATTTGTAAAAATTTCGTTATTGCAAGTTTCTCGTGCACGCCACTGTGGCACATATAGAAACTCACAAGCGCTCGAGTGCGTGTGCTGCAAATATGTATTTTATGCTCTTTGTGTGGCTTGGACGTCGTTTGGGGTTCGGGCCATGTCGTCCGCTAATTAGGCAATATGCACTCGATTGTGTTATAATCATTAAAACCGGAAAATGCATGACTACCACATGCACCCACGCAACAACTCACACACACACACACACACACACACACGCACAACCGTTTCTATATGTGCTTGTGTGCGGCAAACTCCAAATTCATTGCATAGTTTCGGGCGCTGCAAAAATATTCCGACTGAATAGCGACGATCGCAATTCTAGCAACAATTAAAACCATCAAACATTTTGGTTGCATTAAATTCGTTTTCAACTGAGCCTCATTTCAGTTTGGAATTTCGATAATTTATTGAAGTTGTGGTTTGTTAGAAAGAATCTATCGGCAGATAAGTACTACTAGGAACAGTGCATAAAAATGGCTTATTATTAAAAAAAAATATGTTATATTTTTTTAAAACTAATATGCTCTGGAACTACAATATCGGATATATCCTGATTGAAACAACTTTTTAAAATAAAATGTACACAGTGAACAACATACACTATTTATATTTTCAATTTATTCTATTATATTGTTTAGTTCAAGTTTCGAATTTTTGTTTTTATAACTGAATTTCTCAATCTGTTGAACTATTTTAAGACAGATTCACTGTAGTTACTTAACTTTCAAAATGGCTTAATATGTGCATGAAAGTCTTGCTGGTCCGTCACGTAGGCAACTTAAAGTCAAAACTTTGAGATGGCTGGCACGGAAAACCAACAGGAAACGGATGTGAGCGAAAGCAAACACGTGTTGGAAAAATCTTTGCTGCAACAATGTAAACACTCTCCTTCAAAAACTCACCCACAGCCACACACACACGCACACACACGCACCTACACACCCACTTCATCCCTTATCCTCATTGCATATGTAAACCGGCTTGTAAGCTGGCCAATTTTTTATGTATTTATGCATTTCTTTCCCGTATAGCAATATTCCTCCCCCTGCCACCTTTCCTGCTTATTAAAGATGCCTGTTGAGAAAATGCAACAACAGCAAGTCCGCCCACAGCCACGCCCAACGCCCATAGTAGGTTAATCAAATGCAAGGCGCAAAAAATTGCAGTTCGCGCTCTGTGCTCCATGGGAAAGTGGACAAGGGAGCAATGGGGAAGGGGAAAGGGAAGTGTGGAGCGGGCAGAGGGGAGAGGGGAGAGGGTGTTGCCGGCGGCTAGTTAGTGTGCGCGGGTGTCAGAGCTCGTCGGCGTCGCTTTGTGCGTTTGTGTGCGTGTTATATTAAAAAATTTTCCAGCTGAGGAAATACCAGTAAAAATAGCAGTAGACGCAGTTGCATCAGCAGCAGTTGCACCAGCAGCAACAGCAGCAGCAGCCACATCAGCATCAGCAGCTGAACACAAAAGCAAACTGACAGCTGACGTGGAGACGTGGACAGGACGACGTGGAGATAGGGAAGGACAACGGCTTGATTCATTTTACTCAATATGCAACCAGCTGCAGTCACAGAGTCAAACTACGACCAACGCAAATTGAACAATCATCCAAATATTTCAAATATTCATCATTTTTTTATTAGCTATATAAATGAAAAAATTACTGATGGATTATGTTGTTCAGATATGACATGATGCATTAAGGCATTTTTTGTTACATCAACAAGTTTTTTGCACCACAGTGGAATATGTTCATGTCTCACAATCATGTGCAATAAACATTTACATGTAGTCAATTATAATACTCAAAACAACAAAAATGTCCCGAAATTAAACTTAACAGTATTTTGTGCTTCAAAAATGTTTTTTCTTATTTATAGAACAATAATAATCGAATAAATTCTGATTCCTCACAAAACGACGTTAGTTAAAGATGACAGTGCAAATAGATTTTTAGAGAGAATATTACTTTATTATAGAGCAAAATATTTATCTTTATATTGTTAAACATATTATATTACCTATTTTATAGTAAGTTTTGATGGAGAGCTTCAGAAATTAAACGATAATTTATAATATAATATTTATGTACATATGCACTTGTAGTAGCAAAAGTGAAAGGGATATATTTCTAGCATTTGTGTCTTGTCTTATCAATAAACACACCATTACGAAAAACTCTGAATAGCTTAAAAAAATATATTAAAATAACAGAAGCAGCTGTCGAAAGGTTTTACTTTGGACAGCGATTTTCTTGGCGATTTAACCGACTTGTGCCAACAGTTGATTTAAACAAAATCGTTATATACACGATGTGCCAGACAATTTTTATGACCAGCAGCTATTTGGTTTAATTTCTGACGCTTTATGCATATTATGAGCGACAGCTCCATAACCGAAAGCTGACTCGCAGCAACACTTTCTCACTCCAGGTAACCAGTGCCGAAAACGATGCCAGCAGGTGACATAAAACAAGCCTTTTATGTGACAAGCAGCCGCTGCTGCAGTTGCCGACACGCAAAGGTGGCCAGAAATGTTGATACATACATATTAAAAGGGGAATGCAAAGGAATGCGGTAAAGAATGGTTAAGTTAAGAAACGGACAGAAAACATCGCGTGAGCAAAGTGAAATATAAGCAGTGGGAGTGGGTAAACAGAGACAGAAACAGAGACGGAAACAGAGACAGAGACAGAGACGGGGCGAGTGACGGGGGAGAATCATTTGTTATTTTGTTTCCGAAATAAGCTAAAGAATGCAGGATTAGCGGCATCGTCTGCCGCCCGAAATGACGGTGGAAATCATTTGGCCGCCATTTTGTTGGACGATCAGCGCGCTGTTGCCACATTTCATTGTTTGACATTTAACGATTGACAGTTGGCGATAAAAACGAAAACGAAACGAAATGAAACAAAGCGTAACCTGAGCAAAAACAAAGCATTGCCGAAACAATAAGCAGAGCCCAAATAAAACAGTAACAGTTACAACAAAGGCAACAGCAACAACAACAACAACAACAACAGTAACATTAACAGCAACAGACACCACCAACTGCCGCGAATGTTGCCAATCGAAATGAAAATGTTAATGATGCGCAGCCAAAAGGTGTCAACTGTTTAGCCAAAATTGCTTCTTGGCCCGCCAACTGGGGCCGACTTCAGATTTTTTGCTATTTTACCGCGTGTCCGACTGAGCGAATGTCTGTCTGCCTGTCTGTCTGTCTGTCTGTCGGGCTTTTTATCATTATGACATTGTTTGGCTTTTGGTCTGATTTGCCCAGGGAGCCCCATCTGGGGCGCTTGCGTCTCCAAGCTGTTAATCAGAGCTACTGCAAAGTTGCCAGAAACACATTCAGCTTGGGAATACTTGGATCAAGCAAAGACAATGTAAATATAAATAAAAGTATTTATATTTTCTTCGGATCAAGTAAGAGTGGATCTGGTGCCACTCAGAGATTCTAAAGAAAGGAAAAATCAAATAAATTATGTGCAATGTTTGCGAATTTGTGAATTTGTATTTACATTTAAAATATTTGTATTTTATTTCATTTGCATTCTTTTTATTTTGAATAAAAGTCAAGTAATATATTTTTTTTTGTGTGTGTGGACGAGTTTAAACAAACAAAATTTGCCTTAAAGCGAAAATGAATAAGTTTACATATATATCATCTTTAGCACATAATAAAATATTTGATTCTTCTACTACTAATTTAGTAGTAGTAATTGTTGAAAGATATTATAATTAATTTGTCTAATATTTGTTGAGTAGATAAAATATTTACCTATTATTTTAGGACACATTTTTCCAAGAAAGCTTTTGATGGAGGTAAATAATTGTTGACAGTTTGTTAATTCTTGCCTTTTATTTCCATATTGTAATTTATACTGTGAATAGGTTTTGATGGTTTTTATGTCTTTTTTGCCATCTGTTGTGGAGAATGCATATTAATTTTAAACTCAGAAAGCAGACAACATCTCGTTATAGTTCATATTAACAGGCTTACAATTGTTAATTGTATTTAATTAATTACGTTTTCACATACGAATATTTGTCACTTATACAATATATTTTGAAATGCATGGACTTAAAAAAGTGTCAGAAAAAAATGCAATTTTTTCTGGGCCAACGTCAAAGTACAAAGAATCTGTCATAATGCGTAAGCCACGCCCGGTAATCATTTCACATTTACTCAATTACGCCCATAAATGTCAGATCTGGCCCTGGTTGGGCTCGCATAGAGGTTATAGGTCGCAGCACGACAACCGGTTAAGCCAATTTATTAAATAAAAAACCATTTGTCACATTTTATTCAAGTTTTCAGCGTTGGCTTTTTGTGCGTGGCCCGTTGCTATCTTTATGACATTACCAGCGGGCATTGAAACTGAAACCCCAGAAAGCCCAGAAAGCCATAAAGCCAAAAACAGGGGCGGACAACAGCGGCCAAAAGGGCACAAAGGGCGATGAGTAAACAAGCTGGACAAAAGGTCAGGCTGGCATTTTTCTTCATTAATTTCACCTGGTCAACTGATAAAAAGCCAAACGTCGACAGCGAAGATGATCATAAAAGTAATATGTAATAACCAGATAATAACAATGAAAAGAAACTTTCTATTATTATTATTTATATATATATATATTTTTTTTTTTTTGCCCATGACAGATTGTTAGCGCTGGGAAGACTTGAAACAATGTCGAGTCGGGAGACTAAGGACAATACCGCGCTGTCCTTATGCCCACCGCAATTAGTTGATTGCTGGGGCTCAACTCCATCAAAGATTGTAAGTGCTTTCAATTTCATAGCTGTCCATGCCGTTTCAGTCCCCCTTCCCGCTGCCCCCCTCGGCACATTTCGCTAGGCGCTCTCGACGGAAATTAAACTTGTCCAAAAGTTTAAATGCCTTTCTGCCGCTTTCCGTTGTGTTTCGCTTGACTTTTGTTCTCAAGTTACCAGTGGCCCCTCCACTCTCCCCCCTTCTGCTGGCCAACTGTCCCACATAGTTTCCATCCTCGTACATTTATTGTGTGTGCTCAGTCGCCGAGTTTTCTAATTTCTGCACACCAGGCAATTAAACGAGGCATCCGTTATGATGCTCAGCTTCGAATAACCCACACAATATATATAGTTTACCGTGCTCTTGCGAGCTGCTTATGCCACAAATGAAGCATGTCAAGTTACTCATTCGCCCCGTTATCCCGTTTAAAAACTAAACATTTATGTCTTATGTATACAACTAAATCTTATGTATACAATTTTGTTAGTTTAAGTAAAATTATTGATTTAAATGGTTTCTTTTAATTAAAATAAGAGCCAATTGGCCATTTTTTTAGTATTTTTTTTTTTAAATTATTATACACAGTCGAAAAATAAGGGTCAACGATAGGGATATATTATTTTTATATCCCGGCAGAAATGCCCCTATTAATTTTTAATTTTTTTTTTTGCAACATTTAAATATAAAATAAGAACATTTAAGCCTTGTCGACGTTGAGCATTATTTTTTACATAACTATTTAAAAATTGAATGAATAAAATACTTGTACATAAGTGAATAATTATGTTTTAAATGAACTTGAAAAGGTTTTTAAGTAGTTCAAGTGAATCCGAGTGCGCTAAGTTCTATTTATGGCCTCAAGGTTGCCCATTACAAGCTTATAGAAAATTTCTAAGTGAATATTAAATGTCCTCTTCTCTCACTATTTCTCTTTCTCGCTCTCTCTCTCTCTCTCTGTGTCTGCTTTCCTCGTATTCTATCCCACTGATAACCACTGCTCATGCAACCATAATTAAGCCACAAAGTTGCCAACTATTAATACTGGCTATACATGTTGTTAGCACATAATTTATAACCACTTATAGATGCAGCTGCGGGTGAGCGGGAGATACTTTGCGTAGCGTTATGCAAATGAATAAATAATAAAATGATATTTAATAATGCTGAAAACTTACAGGAGCGCACAAAGCACTCAAATAACAACAAAAACAAAAAGTAATAATAGCAATAATGAATGCGCAATATACAAAAAAAAGAAATAAAAATAAATAAATAACAGACAACATGCCATGCATTTTTATATAATTTTTAATATTTTTTTTTATTCACAGCGAAGGACAACGCCAACTCCAAAGGGAGCGTTTGCTGTGTAGCGCCTGCAGTTATGCAATGGAAAATATATTCTGCCACTCAGCCAGGGGCTGAACAAATTGTTGCGCGTAAATATTTAACAGTCGCAATGAATTGCATTGCCGGCAATTGAAAGTAAGAGCGTAGATAAAGAATACATTTTCGCCCAGCTAGAGGAACGCGATTCTAGCAAATAAGCAAATAAGAACGAACACACTATGCAACTGTCGGCCAAAGCGTAAACATTGACAAAAGCAGTGCAAACAAAAAGTCATAAAACAAAAAAAGGAAAATTTTAACAGAGAAAAAAAAAATCACCAAAAACCCATAAACAAATAAAAATGAAAATTAAAATATTTCCGCTGACAGCGGATGCAGCGTTGGCGCAGCGCCGGCGCCGCGTAATGAAACTGCAGCGGAAACATAAAATGCCGGAAATATGCTCATGGCTAATTGTTGCCGCTGCCGTCGCGTCGGCCACTTGGCTGACCCACTCCCGGTCTCTGGTCTTCGCACAGGATGACGATGACAGTGAAATGCATCAGCATCACATGGATCTGCTGCACCATCAGCAACAGCACTCGGACTTTATCATTGGCGAATCCGAGGAGCGGGATCATATAGCACATCATTTGGGTGAGTTGAAAATGCCACTTTAATTTCTCTAAGGATCAACAGGACACTAACAGAGATCATTTGTAAATAAATTTTTCTATGGGGAGGGCTCACACAAATTTTAAACTCGCCAAATGAATTTTAAAAAAAGTTTCAGTTAACATTCATTTTCCACCATTCCACTAAGTAATTTATATAAATAATAAAATAAAAATTAATATTAATATAATAATAGCAAAATTAATATTAATGCACTTTTAATAATTAAATATTAACAAATATACTTAACTTACTTACAAAATGTTTTAATGCAGATCAGTTATATAATTCAGCAACGTTTTTTAATTACTACCCATGTTGTTAACCCTAAACCGTCATCCTTCGTCAAAACGACGACGCCCGGTTAAAAGGACTTTTCATACGATATTTAGCTGCCGGGGAGGGTTTCTAAAAAAATGGTTTAACTAAAAGATTACCATTCATTTTCATCCCTTTCACTCCATAAGTAATTAATATAAATAAAACAAAAAGGTAAATATTAATATTAATGCAACACTTATAATAATTTTTTATAATTAAATATATAAAACTTTTCTAAATAATATATAACCAATGAAAGATAAATATATTTTAAAATTCTGTTTCAATTCTAAGGTCTGCAAAAACTTTTCACATAATCTAGCTCAGTATCTTTTCTGACTTTCATTGCACTCAGCTGAGAAGCCTGAGAGCTGAATTCCAGCCACGTCACTTTGTCCGCTTTTTGTCGCTTAGTGTAGCTGACACTAAAGTACACAGTGCGAGCGAATAAGATGGGTGGTGTTGCTGGTTGGTTGTGGGATTCAGTTACCACGCTCTATTTGCGTTTGCTTTCGCTTAGCACAAGGTCAACTCGACGCGGCTGTCAAGTGCCAACAAACTTTTGAGTGTCGCACGCTCAGCGTTCCTCGCCTTTTTGGGCAGCTGTGTGTCACTTGAGCGGAATTATGTGACTGACTGGCAATGGCAGGCTGGATGGGGGCGGGAGGGAGATGATGCGACCGAAAAGCCAGTTTGGCTCATTGCACACTGAGGGCAGTTTGGAGCACGTGCTTGGTCGGGTTTAGTGGCTGTTTAAGTTGGCCCGAGACTTAAGCCGTTCCCAGAATAATTAAAGCGCCCACATGGCGTATGCGTATTCGCATTCGAATTGTGGCTGTCGTGGCCCGACTTACCATGCGGCCTGCCTGTGACCAAATGTGCCCACACACACACACACACACACACACATGAACACACACTAGTGTGGCAGCCGCACGCTGGCCCAGGGATGCCCAGAGCCATGTTTGTGGCCACTTAAGTTTTCTTTGTCCATGACTTGTGGGCTGCTGCTGCTGCTCCTGTGGGCGCTCAACAAGTGGACAGCAGTTGACATTGTTGAACAATGTTGAACCGCTCAAAGTCCGTGTGAATGTGTGTGTGTGTGTGTGTGCGTGATGCGTGTGCGCATTTGTTGCTTAACATGGCAGCATCTACTTAGACCAATGGCTTGTGGGACACAAAAAGTGATTGACACTCTGATTGATGGCGCTCTGGGTCGCTGGGCCGTTTTGGGCTTATGACTTGACATCTTGCCCAACTTTTACATTGTAAAAGCACTGAATGTCACAATTTTATCTAAAATTTATGAAGCAATGATAATTTTTTGTGTACATTGAAATAGGTGCTTTTAATAAAATGGTTTATATACATTGCATAAAAAGTATTTTTGGTTTTATTGATATTTGTATTATTTTTAATATTTTATTGTTAGTATTATTAAATTTATTTTTTTTTTATATTTGTTAATTTATTACTTATTTTATCATTATGTTTACTATCGTAAGTCTCATTTCATTATCATTCATGAACTTAATCACCTTGAAATTACAAGCACGCTGAGGTATATAATTTATATCAAGACTAGCTTACTGTAAGTTTTTTTTCTTCTGAGAAATAAATATGTTATGATGGCAGAAATATGAGTTCTTAAATTGGAATATTTATTTATTTTAGATTTATTAACAAAATGAATTGTAAATTACAGTTCAAATGTGTTTGATTTTAAACAAAAATATTTTTCTAAATAACCAAAATTAAATTATTGACGCTCAATGTTCAATATTAATAATAATATGATTGGCAGTTTTTAAATTTTAAATTTTGATTGCATAAGGCATTAGAACAACTATCACATAAATTGTTAAAACGGTTTAATAAAAATGTTTATTTAAAATTAAAAAAAGAAAGGTACAACACGATATAATGAAATACCCACAACAGACAAAACCAACAAACTATTTTATGCTCTTTATTTATTAATATATAAACTTTTAACGTTTAGTGTTCAGCTATCAAAAACTTTTCGCTTCAGTAATGCACGTCAGGCAGTTTTGCAGTCTGGTTTTAAATAGCATTTTAATCACGTAGTCGAAAGTTTACCGCTTTATCAATTTTTCTACTCATTCTCTGGCGTTTCGCAACGTTTATTCTCACTAGACGTTTCGTGAGTTGACTCAAATATCTTTCTATAATTTAATTTCAACGTTTCTCATGTGCATTTCGAATTTATTTGTTAGTTTGCCACGCCCCCTTATCAAACGTGCAGGAAGCAATTCCCAATGCATCCAATGGTAACCATCAAGTCCGCCCGACGCCACCAGCCCCAATCTTTTGCTGCAATTGTTTGACAATTTTTCAACATTTTCCCAACTGACTGCAAAATTACCGCGCGCTTTACCCCTTTGCACCCTCTGCCCAACACCATTGCCTTTTACATCATTCATTCCTTCGCACTCAGTGTGTGTGTGCATCTTTCACACGCTTCTGCATTGCTGCTGAAAGTATGCAACACTTTTTTTGCACCGTGCATTGTTTAGCCCTCCGTTTGGCCAACGGGGCGGATGAGTAACGAGCAGGATAACAGCAGCAGCAGCAGAAAAGAAAAAAAATGGCAACGACAATCACGGCTGCTGTTGGCCTTTGAGGCGTTGAATTGCTGTTTTGTATGAAGTGTGCGCTCTTATTGTTGCCTTTTCGTTTTCGTTTTTGTTGTAATTTGTATTTTATTTTGTATCCTCCGGTTTTGTTTTCGTTTTTGCGTTGCGTTGGTTATTTAAATTTTATTATGAAATATGTAACGTAGGAAAGCACAAAACTATATCTTTTCTTTAATAAACCGGCATATATCTATTTATTATCTACAAGTAGTATAGATTAAATTGGCAATACATCACAAGACGGTCTAGTTTACTATTAGCTTCCTATTAGGCTTCACATTAACCATTACCTCATTGTTTCAAAACATTGATATACACATAAAAAAAACGCTATAAGTATTCGTTATGTAGTTATAGCATGTACTTTCCTTATTAAAACAAAAGTGTCAATTTCTCAAATTCCAAGAAATTACATATGCTTAAGTCCCCCAGAAATAAACTAACTTAAAGCTTATATTTTAATACCTATATCAACAGTCAGACAATAACATTAAAATATTCTGTGTTCACATATGAATGTGTAAGAGCATTTAAGTTTCGGTATGCCAGAGAAAAATCTCGATTTTTGATTTTCTTTTACCTTTTATTTTCTTTTTTGTCTCTTTTTTTGTTTTCTGTTGCGCTTTTCGGCTCTTGCCTCTTGGCGAATGTTTGTTTTTAACATTATTTCACGTTAGCTTCGGTTGTTCGTGTCTCGTTTGAAGTCGCCTTTGTAGTTTTCTGTTACACACAAATTTAATTTACCAGCACTCGCAGCTTCAAGTCTGGTACTTTGCATTTGACCTATGCCCTAGGCCGCGGGCTGGAGTCCTTAAATTTATAATAAAAGCGAACACTCGCATTGGCAAATATCAAAATTGTGACAGCTAAATAAGCTAAGCACAGCTGCAGAAACTTAATTAGCAAGATTTCTGGCCAATGGCAGGTACAGTTTGGCTCCCAGATAAATACGATATGATAAAGTTGTCCGAATACTTTGGTTTTCGTTGCTGTCAGTCTGCTCAGAGCACCTGACTCATGACACCGCAATGGTAATGATAACAGTACAGAGTTGTTCAAATTTTAACACTAAATTTGGCTCTGCTAATTTGAAAGCTACACACTAAATACATATAAGTTGGCTAGCCATTAGCTGGCCAACTTTAGTTTTCTATTCGACAACATGCAACAAAGTCAGACACTCTCGGTAGATTTCTATTTACCATTCCCCCTGACCGTTAAAGTTTTATAATCATCTAGCAAGTTTGCTGGCCAAGTTGCTTCTGAAAATTGGCCAAAAAGTAATGCCAAGTACATAGCAAGTGCTTCAGTATATTTAAGTTAGGATATTGGTTGGCTTTGGATTAAGTGAATTGAAATGTGGAAAACTTGATAACAGTTTGCAGCTAACTGTAACTAAAATTAATTATAAATGATATTTTGTAAAATAATTGAAATTCGAACTCTTGAATAGGTTTAATATGTTAATGGTTGTTTATAAAATATAAAGACATTATTACTAGAAATCATAAGTGATTTCTAATAATTACTTTTTAAATTGTACAAGTCAGGTTAACATACATTAGCGATTTGTGGAATAAATATTACTGGGAAGCTCTCGCAGATGTTACAGAAAAAAGTTTCCGGCCTAGACCCCACCCTCCCCCTCCCAGCACCACAAACCGTGAAAATATATATCTCGCACAGTTTTAAAGCTAGAGTCACCAAATTTGGAAGGTAAATAACTAGTCACCTCCTTTAAAGAGCGGTAAAGAATTTGCCGATCACGCCCACTCCCGCCCCCGCAAATCGAAAAAACCCATATCTCGTACAGTTTTACAGTCAGAGTCATCAAATTTGGTATGTAGATAAGCGGAGCCCTCCCCCAAAAATTGCGACCTTGACATTCCGGCCAGAATGACCCCCTAACGCAACCACCCTTAAAAATCAGATGTGTCTATATCTCTCACAGTTTTTAAGCTAGAGTTACCAAATTTGGAAGGTAGCTAACTGCTCCTTTTAAGATCGGTACAAACATTTCGGAACATGTTATGTTATTTTTTTTAGTTTGGATACCTTCTCCGAATTGCCTCACACATCAATATAAATTTGTATCTATTAATGCCTAAGCCAAAGTAAATTGATTAAATTAATATTAATATTATCTATCAACATTCTTATGGTATTAGACTGATTCTACACAACGCTTTTTTTCTCTTTTAAATTTTCACAAGGTAATCCAACAATTACTCAACTCCACTCACAGCATCTGTGGCAACTTGTCGAATTATGGCCTAATTGTAATCATTAGCAAAAAAAAAAAATTGAAGATAAGACAGAAGAAGGCATTTACAAATTGAAGACAAATTTGTGCAACTTTAAGGCAGTTGTTGACACCTCCTTATGTTTAGGCTCAGTTTTAACGGGCGTTAAGCTGGTGCTGTCGGGGCTTTTGTGTAGACGGCCGGCAGGCTCTGTCTGCAATTCCAGCTAATAAATCATTGAGACTTGACACGAAAATTGGCTTAAATGCGTTAGCGTTATGGCCAAAATCAACAGCCGACGTCGAGGCGACTCTGCCGGCGGCTGAGTCTAGGCGGCTTTGCCCTCTGGCAAAAAGATGAGATGGGAGTAGATTCTTGCCTGTCGCAGCAGGTGCGTCGCTTCTCAAAGGAGGCGCCACAGGATGCGTAAATTAATATGCTCGTGTACTTACCAAAGAAAAACGCACAGCCCACAGCCCACAGCTGCCCTCAAATGGCAGCACCGGGGGCCAGGGCCAGAGTTTTTCTAAGGCATCTTTATTGTTTTTGTTGCATAATTTTTGTTCGTACTCGTATATTTTCATTTGTTCGCCTCCGTTTTTCTGTATATTTCAATTTCTTAAAGTTCTGTTCCATTTTCAATTCTTTTTCCCTGCTGAGCGCAGAAATGGCCTGTGAACAAATTTAAAGCATATTTCTTGGCCCGTTGCCGTAAGAAAAATGGCATAATAAATAAATCTACTTTGAATTAGCGCCATTTATTTTACATTTATTTTTGCCGCTGTGCAATTTATGGTGTTCAACGTTTCAAAGATTTTGTTTTTGTACCAATTTCCCTTTTTTGTTCTTATTGTTGTTGTTGTTGTTCCCTCAATTTTGGCGCGTGCTTTTTGGCTAATGAAGTTTTGAGGTTTGGCCTACAGAGGCTCTCAAGCGAAATAGCCTGTCCCCAAAGGTGAGTGCAATCAAGTGGTAAACAGAAATAGCTCAATTTGAAGCTTTTGTGGGTTTAATGATAAGGAAATGAAAGATGGGTATTGACAGAAATGTGGACCTTGCGTGTACATTCATACATAAGTACAATTTTAGTCAACTTGTAACATAAAAGCTTTTAATTTTAGAATTTTTCATTTTTTTATAAAATAAATTGCGAAAGCTAAAATTAAATGGTAAATCACAGTACAAATCAAAACAAATTTCATATTCATCTATACTTTAAAACATTTATTAAATGAATAACTAAGTTATAACTTCCTGACGAATAATACTTTCTTTAAACAACCATTATCTTTTTAAGAAAAGCATATATAATGTTTTGATTCTGCCAATATTTTGAAATTATAGCAAATAATTTTTTTTTTTTTTTCATTTTTAGACAGTCAATTGTTTAAGAGAGAATTTTTTCAGACTAAAATGATTTTGAGTATTTTTAATTTCTATTTATTTACATAAACATAGGAAAAGTTTGTTTATTTGCATTTTTATTAGAAGAAGAATGGAAAATGAGGCACTGCTAGAAAAACATATGTTAATTTGATGACTGTGGTATTAAAAACAAATTATTAAAATCAATGATTATTTATTTCATTTACATATTAAGAAAATGGTGTAGATATTTTATAAAGCTATCCTGAAAAATTATCTATACTTTTACCTATTATTACTATTATGTGAAAATACTATTCTGAAATTATTAATTTTCAACTAAGGAATACCGACCCCTTCCAATATTAAATACACAAATCACTGGGCTTAATTTGACTAGCAATCGGTCTTAAAAACTGATTGAAACGAATAGAAACATATTATGCATAAATAAATAAGCAAAATTATTTTTTTCTTACTATTAGAATCATTCGTCTTGATACTAAAGATTTGATGCTAAAGAAACGTAGTTGGCTTAAGTTTGAATTTTTTTCTTTTTAGTCAAATATCGTTAAGATAGTTCAGTATTTCAAAGGCAAAAGAAGTGCCTGTCAAAGTTTACTTTGTCACATTTACATTCCAATTTCTTTATTCGTTTTTTTTTCCTTTCTACTCCCTCTCTTTCGGTTTTTCTCTCTGGTCCCACATGGCTCGTCTATCCAGCGATTGCTATTGATTTTTACTGCTATTTACTTGGCCACCTTGGCATATATTTCGCCTAGTTTTTCGGTACGATGACAGCAAAAAAAAAATTAAGTTATTTATAAGCGCAAAGGCCTTGGACTCCAACCGGTGCGTGCAGACACACTGTCAATAGAGCAAATGAATTGGAATTTGGCATTGCCAGTTGAAGAGCAAAATTGAATGGCAAATAGCAACATTGCCACAAGAAATAAGAAAAAGCATTGCGGAATACTAAACCCAACGCAGACGACAGTAAATGAATTGCTAAATGCAAAGAAATGCCAGCCGGAGCCAAAGTCGGCCAAATGTAACAAATTTTCAATTAATTTTCGTGCTCAACAATTTCGGTACTGTTTGCATTTTAATAAACGCCAAACACATGCTAACTGCCACTGGGATTGGTTAAGGGATGGGGGTGCATAACAATCGGAAGGGGTTTGTGGGTTCACATGCATTTGCTGTTGTGAAGCTGGTGAAATGACTTTGTGCAAATGTCACAGCTGCCTGGCAAGGCAAATACATTTTGCGGTTGTTGCAGCAACGCACAGAAGTATGCAATAAATTCGATTTCACCAAGCGCTCTCAGCAAGGCTGAAGCAGGGGTTGGAGCTAGGCAGGGGTACGGTGCGGTGCAGTGCCAAACATCAAATACAGCAGCAGCTAAATCCGTAGCTGATGCTCAAGTTGGGCAACAACTTTGCGCTCCACTTGGCAGCTCAGCCTGTTTGTAATATTTTGTGTTGCTTAGTTGCAGCAACCCTCTAAATGGCAGCACCCCATCTCTAAGCCCCTTACCCACCCACATTTCTATCTCCAATTCCTATCTCCCTATCCGCACACATTGTGCCCGACGCTTTTGCTGTCATATTGCTTGGCTGGCGGTGCTATTGCTCTGCTCTCCGCCTTGTGGCTCATGTGCAGGCATAGGAAACGCATTCAAAGGGCCACAAATGTTGCCAGGGAATGCGACGTGCTACATCGACCAGCCACCAGCTCTCCACCAAAACCAGCTTTGCAAAACCGAAAGAGTTGCAAAAGTTTTCTCTAAAAGTTTTTTACGCTTTCTTTCACATTTCTTTCTCTGGTTGGCATGACGTGATTTAGCAGCCAGCTCGACGTGACCGTGAAATTGGGGCGGCTCATCATAATATTTAAAAAAAAACTTCTAGGTCATGCTGATGTAAAACTAACCGAGTGATGGACTCTAAGTTGAGCCCTAAGGTGGATAATACGGCTTATTTTTAGGAAGTTGCACTATATATACAGATAATTTTGTGCTTTATAAGGAACGTAAAAGTTATCTTTACTGAATTATAAATAATATTGTTGGTATTATTATTTTTGTATTATTAATCTTAATACCGTTGAAGAAAATAGTTATACCATATTTTAACAAACTCGGAAAAGCAGAAACTTGTGTATAAATCGAGTTCAATAACTGAGCACACAATCCTTATTTTAAAAACTCCTATTTTAATAAAATATAAGAAATGATGTGTTTCCTGCAATGGCTATAAAAATATGTTTCTTATTTATCCAACTGAAACGTTCGGTTATAAACACAATAATGATTCATGCTGAGTTCAGGAATATTCAATAACGATGTGTTCTTAAAATTGCTAGAAATTAATTCAGATTTCGAGTATAATTTGTTTATAACGATATTTATGTATACAAGAAATAATTTTATTACCAGTTAATACCAAAAATTAAAAGGAAATAAAAAATTCTCAATTGGATTCATAAACAAAGCAAAATATTATAAGAATCGTTTAAAATAATTTTAATAAATAAATTAATTATTCCGTTGTCACATCTGTATTAGCCAGAACCTTCCTCCTCTATCTCCTCAATCAATGCTAATTCAATTCTTGCTAATTATGTCAGACATTAGCTTTGTTTAATAAGCGCTTATGTGACCCTATTATGGCCACTATAATCACAAAGTGCTTAAGAGCGAATTCATCCCCCTTTGCCCGCTGTCAGTTGCCATATTCTAAACACAGAACGCATAAACGTAAATCCTTTTGCACATTTAAGCCCATTTGGCAGCGTTTACTAAATATTTTATGATGCGTGAACTGCATTGCACTACCTGTCTCGGGGAATATACGATGCCAACAGTACGATCCCCCCCCCCTCATTACTAGCTCCCTTGACGTTTCGTTTATTGATTTCATTTGCAGCTGCCGCACAAAAGTCAAATTGCGCATTTTGTGCAACTTCATTTTGCGGTCGCGAAAATTACAAGCTGCTCGTAAAGAAGGCGTCGAACAAATGCGCTAAAATATTGGAAAAATGCATGAAACGAACAGTGAACACCTCCCTCCCAACCCCACCAACCACACGTATCCACCCACGTGCCAAAGCATTTTCCAGCATTAAACTATGAGGCTAGCTTTGCGGCTGCTATGTGTGTGCGAGTGTGTGTGTGGTTTTTGGTTTTTGGGTGGTTGCTGTGCAACCTGTTTATCTGTTTATATAGATGCCTCCTACTCCGCGCTTTAACCACAAATTGAATTTCCACCAGATCCAACCGAGCCAAAATTAACTACGTAATATTTGTAAATGTAACTCTTTAACACTTTGCTCTCTCTCTCTCTCTCTCTCCCTCTATGTCTCTCTTTTGCCCTTGTTGGTGCGAACGTAAAGCGGAAATGCAAAATCACGAGGAGCTGCTGGAAGACATACGCGAGGACACGGTCGTCAATACGATACCAGAGAAAGGTAAGACGATTTCCACTTCTCACCTTTCATTTCCTCGTCGCCAAGAACACAGCAGCCGTTTCAATTTTCTCAATATGTTCAATTTCAAGGATATACAACAGCAAATTTTTTTGTTAGAAACGAAATTGGAAACTACAAAATTGATCTAAATTTTGGACAAAATTTCTTAAATATTAAAAATACGCTGATATATGTATGATGAATGATGAAAAAATAAAATATATTCTTGATTAATTTTTGAAAATGTTTTGCAATGTTACAAATTATAAATTATTATATGTTTCATATGGAGAATCGTAGCTATAATGAATTTATGGTTGTTATATACCGTTAAATAGGTATTTATCACTTTGAAATAGTCAGTTACACATAAGCACTGATAGTTGATATTTCGAAATAATTGCTTATACATACTTCAAATTCTAATTTATCGAGCTAAAATATTTTTCAAAAATATATAAAAAAAAGCCACTGCAGTTCTAGTTATTTGAATCTAAATGATAAAAAACAGGTTGCTCTTATATGATTTTTTACCACATAAAATGCATTAAAATATACAATTCACGCAACTAAATTTCTTTGAATATATTTTTTAAATATCTATAAACTTATTCTGAGTCTTGAGTTGCATTTCGCACATGCTTACACTCAATGAAAGCCACTCCAATTATTCATATTTTTTGTTAGAGCATACACTATTCGCTGTGGTCAAAGTCACCTGTTTTTGCATCATGTTCTCCGTACTTATTTATCCCGAGCGTCACATGTATACTTCTTGCCCTCGCCCGAGTCGCCGAGTCGCTTCAGTCGCTGCCGCGAGTCGTTGCCTGCCTTCAGTTGGTTCAGTTGCTGCGCTGCTGTTGTCGCAGCATTTTTTCTCGCTTTTAAATTTTATTTATTGTAAATTGTATTTGAAACGTGCTGAGGTTCCATTTCAGCCAGCCCCAGCCCCTGCCCCAGCCCCATCCCGCCAAAAATGCGGAGGCTAAAGCTGGCCCTGGCTGCTAAATGTATGTGTTGTAATGACATGTGTATGTGTGTGTGTGCGTGTGTGTGTGTGTGTCGTGCAACTTAATAGAGTTGTTTAGCATTTAAATAGCGCCATTTGCCGGCTGCTGTTGTTGCTGTTGTTGTTGTGCTTATTAAGTTGAAATGCCGAGTCGAGTCGAGTTGACTTAATAAAGTAAGCTTAAAGTTAAATTCAGCAGAGAAAGAGAGAGATAGGGACGAAAATGCGCCTAGTGGGCTTGTGAATGTCTTGAGAATGTGCCCTAAAAGGCACTCAGCGATAAGCCAAAGTGGTTGCATAATTGTATTTTATAATGGAAATAAAAACTGACATGATATGAGTGGCCTAATGAATACAAACGTAGATAAATAAATAGAGTAAAAAAGCAAACACATTTGCAATCAATTGAAATTATAAAGTTTATTATTTGAGTACACTGAAAGTTAGTTATAGCAGTTATACAAAATTTAACACTATAAGAAAAATCACATACAATTTTCAAGTATATCAATAATTAAATTCCTGGACACAAGTATTCAAATAAATACAGCCGAAAATAACTGAAGTGAAATTAAATTCCTAAAACACTTTAAGCAAAACCAATTGTGTATACCAATAGGCTTAGCATTTATTTGCAATGTATATATAATAACTTAATTCGCACTAAATACAATATATATATTTCTACCGCTATATTTTTAATATTTGTATTTTTATTTAGGCAAATTAAATATGTTATATATATTGTAGTGTTCCAAACACATGCTCGTTCATCTGTAGATCTTGCATATATCCCCATAATATGCACGTTTGACAGACAAGATCACAATTATAAATATGCCAAAAGCTCAGGGTTATACAGCTTACACAAATGCCGTGTTTCTTACTTTCCAAAATTCAGCAACTAAGCCACTTGAAACCACACACAAACAATCTGCATTTACGCATAGGATAAACACAAAGAACCACAAGAAATAGCCACACAACCCCACTCCAGTCCCGTCGGGGTAGCTCAAAAACGATTTGTTTTATTCGCATATATCATAAGCATTATGTTAAGTACAGAGGCGCCGGGGATATGCATGAGGATGTGCAATAAATCCACTCAAGGCTCGAGACATATGCACATTAAATCCTAATTTCATGTGCCCATAAATCCACTAAACAATCACACCCAAGTCTACCCGGAATGATGTGCCACAACAAAATATGTAACGAATTTGCGAATTTGCACATATTTACACACGAACGCGCCGAAAAGTATGCCATAAAAATACACGCAACACACGCGGGGGTGGAAGGTGCCGTGTAGGGGGGGGTACAGGGTAACGGGGGTGCTGGCATTCAGGCAGGCAGGCAGGCAGATATCAATATAAGCGGAGCCAAATCAAATGAGTTGGCAAAAGGCAACAGAATGCCATAACAGAAGGGGAGTGCAAAAGAGACAACCAGAGTGGGAGCGAGAGGGGTGGAATATTAAGCCAGGGGCGGTGTACTGGGTCGATGGGCAGGACAGTCTGTGGCAAATTTTTATTGACGCGTCAGGAGCTGGGTAATCGAGCTTATTAACAGGCACAAGAGAACGACCGGAGAAAGCGAGAAATTGTTGTCGCGTGCACTTGGGCACTTGGCGTCCCTTTTTGCCATTATCATTATCTGGTGAAGCATACGATGAGAAAACAGCAAGAGAAAAACCAAAGATAAGAAGCTTATTGAAAATGGTAGCAAAACAATTCGCCCAAAAATGTAAGCTGTCTGCGTTTGGCATTTTAAATTTTATTTTAAATAATTAACCATCCCGATAAATTATAAAGTATAGTCCATATAAAATTGCCATAAAGGCTCGAATCAATAATATTCTATTTTTGGTGTTTGTTACAAAAATTAATATTTGTTTTTTATGTAAAAAAAAGTTGTAGAGTGGTATTTATAAAAATACAAATTATAAAATTACAAATTGTATATAGAAAGTATATTTACTTATGTTTGTATGTTAAAAGAACTCAAATTATAAACAGCAATTGAGTTAATGTTATGAATAGATGTTAAAAACCAAAAATATAGATAAGGAATTCAAATTTGTGTAAAAAAATTACTAAAAACGTAAGCAAGTTAAGCTCCACATAACCATTATTGACTATTGACTGGTTATTAATGAGCTTAATTTTGGCTTTATTACATTCAATACACCACTTAAAAGATTAGTGCATAATAAGCTGCCCAGAACGTGATGTTTAGACAGAGATTAGGCGGGAATCGGCAACATGACAAGAGACAAACACAGAAACACTCAAAGCAAAGAAACGACTAAGCAACACACAAAGTGGCTGCCAGTGTCGAGCAGTTCCACACTTTCGCGCTGTTTACCCTTTGTAAGTGAGATTTACAGCCACATCAATACACATCAAAAACATGCTCATACCACAACCTTGTTTCGTCTCGACTCGTTTCGTCTGTGTCTCTTTCTCTCGCGCTCTCTCTTTGCTTATCACATTGTTTACGCATTTTGAGTACAAGATTGTTATGTGTTGATTTGCTTTAACTGACGCGTGCCCCGCATATAAGAAAGAATCCCCAGCCGACGGCTCCTTTTTTCTGTTTTTGTTTTCATAACATTCACGGGGCGTATGGGTAACGCCAACTTTGTTGAGGTCTCCTTGGCATGTCAGCGACACACACACACACATAGACACAAAAAGGCGACAAGTGTGTGTGTGTGTGTGAGTGTGTGGCAGTGCGTGTAAGTGGGTAGGCAAACTTTTAAAGGTTGCCACTCAAAACCACAAATCTGTTGCATACTTGCGGGCGCGCTTTTAAAGTCAACCCGCGCGTTGTGCGCATCGCTGGGCATTTGAGCGGTGAAGCATTGATTGACTGACTGGTTGCGAACAACGGTACAATCTAGCTGGCAAGGTGATGACAGGGAAGTATGTAAATATATTCTAGGAAGAATCCGTAGATGCGGCTTTAAATATGTTCTGACAGAGACTTGTTCATCATCAATAGGTCGTGAAGCCACTTAGAGGTTGTCAAGAAACGTTGAACTTGAGTATTTACGAAACAATGTGAACAGAGCTGATTTGGGTGATATTCAGCACAGAAAACAACAAAATTAAAGGATAATATTAACATGGGTTGTGTTGTTGGCAACTTTTAAAATTTCTATATATGAGTAAAGCTCCCCACACCTGCATAAAATTTTTATCGTTAAATGCGTATGCAGTTCATATTGCATAAATGCGCTTTGTAGAGAGAGTAATTAATGCTAAAGCTCTCCTGCCCGCGAAATTCACTGATGTTCACTCACATTTCTGTTAACGTTATTAAAATTAAACTCAACTACAGTTTGCATGCAGCTAATAAGTCCATACAAAAAACCTGCAATTAAGTTCATACTACATTAACGAATTAATGTTATATATTAAAATTAAAAGAGAAAATTATAATTTTCGTTCTAAGCTGTAAATTATTTTGAATGCTAGATAAAGATTTTGAGCTAGTTTGTTGCTTTTGTTCAGACGATCAAATTAGCTCGTCTCGATGCTAACCTGATGTTAAGAATGCTCTCACAGCCCTCTCAATGTTTGAGCGAGTAATACCGAGCACATGATAGCTCTTCAAAGTTCTCGTCTGCAGTATTGAAATGTTTCTACAGTGCCTCTTGCACTCTTCTCAAGACAGTCCAAGTTTAGCTTTGCTCGCTGTTAAGCTGCTGTTATGCATGCTTTATATTCCTCTGGAGCAGAGCAGAGCAGATGCTGCTTTAGTGCGAGCTCACCTGTAAGTAAGGTATTATCCAAAGTCATCAAGATTTGTGTCTGCACATCAACTTTACTCTTTGTTTTCTTTTTACAGTTTTATAGCAGTTGCTAGTCGCATTATCTAAGAATTGAGGCTCTTAGCTTGAGTGCATCAATGTATAAAGTTAAGCTCCCCTATTCTAAGACAAGTTTGACTTAATGCACTTTTATAATCGAAACATATTAGACACCTGTGCTTATCAGTTTAATCAAATGTAAGGTATATACAGAGGTTTCAATATTCAATTAAAAGAAACTCTCTGATATGTACCTTGTTTTGGATTAGACTGGTGTATTCCGGTTGCACTGATTAACTTTAATACTCTTGTTCAAATTCCAGATCTGCCCAAATTCGGAGAACTCTTGCAGAATGTCACCGTGCCCGTCAGCCGAGAGGCTGTGCTTCAATGCGTTGTCGACAATTTGCAGACGTATAAGGTAAGTTGGGCACTTCGAGTGTCTCTCTAAACATGAAAAGTGGGCGTGTCCGTTGATAGTTTTACAATACGGGCACACTTACAAAGGCAGCACCCGTCGTCAGGTATCGCTCCTAATGGAAATTACTTGCGGCACTGTCATTTCAAACAGTTTACACTTCATCAAATAAAACGTGGCATAGTTTCAGGCGCCGCGCCCCACAAACTCTTTGTGCGTCTGTGTTTGTGTGCGTGTCCCCTCGTTAAACGCATAATGCGTGCGCCATTTGCGTTGACCCTTTTTGTAAGGGTTTTCGGTTCCAGTTACTCTCCCTCTCTAACTTTCTCTCTGCACACCGCGGGGACAAAGCACGTTTCAAGCCCCTCGAGCGCCAATTTGATTTCGTGACCCACTGGGGAGAGGCCCCAAAAAAAAAAAAACGCAGCTCAATGAATTGCCGAAACGAAAATAGCAAGCGGCTGGCCACAAATTTTTGTTAGTCAGCTTTTAGGCCCATTGCCATAGCTGGTATGGTAAATGGTAAGGTAAATGGACCTGGTGAAAGCGCACGGTACAAATTGATAATCTTCCGGCCCTTGATGATATCGTTGCGAAGCGCCTTTCCAAATAGAAAATGTGATGCTTATTATGTTGGTTATTCTAAATCATTTCGTTGGCATTGTCCGTTGCATTTAAGCGTACAAATTGAAAGCTAGTGAATTGATGTCTTTTATATCAGAGCTATATGTAAAGAAGACAACAATTTCTCTACCTTATAATTTGAGCGCTCTTGAGTGTGGTACGAAATGTAACTGTATTGCACTTTGTTCACTGAATTAAACACAAAAAAAATTTTTTTATTTGATATTTATATATATTTTTGTTTTTTTATGCTAAATTGCAAGTAAGCCAGACTGTATAGTATTAAATCAAAAACTATGCAATAAGGAATACTCAAAACTTGGCATACGTCAATCTTTAGACCGCATAATTATAACTCTGGATTTGTAAGCTTTTTAATTAAAAACATTAAATAATGCACCTTAAAACTTGCCTACAAACGAAACCCACCTCATGCTGACACACTTTATAGGGCGCTAGAAGGACTTACATCAGACCCCACACTTTTGCACATTAGCCAAAACGTTGGCCGCCTTCTGGCGACATTTTGTGTCTTTGGGCTAATAAATGAGCTCGGGCCACGCTAGCTTAGCATTAACATTGTGGCTAAATCGTCGAGCGTTTTAGTTTTACAATTTCGTTCCATAAGTAAACTCAGAGCGTATTTTCTTTCCTACTCTTTTACTACAATATTTCTTTTGTGCAGATTGCGTGGCTACGTGTCGATACACAGACGATTTTAACGATACAAAATCACGTCATAACCAAAAATCATCGCATGAGCATTACTCACGCCGAGAAACGTGCTTGGATATTGCGTATACGTGATGTTAAGGAATCAGACAAGGGATGGTACTGTATAGAAACTATAAAATTATATTAACTTCAAATTGCATAGGCACAACAATCAAAAACATAATATTATATGAGTTTCTATTTTTCGTTTATGTGTTGAAAATATAAATACACTTATACTCTTTTACTTAAAAAAAATCAAAGAGAGGGTTGAATTTAAATTTTTGTACAGTTTTGTACGTTTTGTACAAAATATTACCTTTATGCTGGGTAGAGGGTTAAGAAAAAAAACTTTTTTTGACATTCATAGATTTGCATACTTTTTAAAATATTTTTAGCATATTTTCATAAGTTCAAAAACATTATTTAATTTCATAATTATTTTGTCTTACATTCATAAGTTTTTCCTTTTTTAGAACGCAGATTTTTATAGTTTGGGACATAATACTCTTTACTACCCCTTTATGATTACGTTTATTTCATATTTATTCCTGGGTGTTCCAAAGCTTTTTTATAAAATGCCTTCACGCATATATTTTTATCGCGATTTTAAATTGGTTCTTGATTCATTTTACAACATTCGCTTTTTATATGAGAAAGGGACTCACATGAACATGTTTTTATAACCGGCAGGTACATGTGCCAAATAAACACGGATCCGATGAAAAGTCAAGTTGGCTATTTGGATGTTGTCGGTAAGTAAACAAAATAAAATATCTGTGTAATTTACGTTTATGAACTGCAATCTAAAGCAGCTTGTTAGGTTACGTATAAGTTTGTTTATAGTACTGTGGTTTTTTGAAAACCCAATTGCAGCACAATTGCTCGAAAGTTAACTTTTCTAAGCGAGTGTGAGTCTGAAATGCATTGTAATTTGTCTTGACTGCAGCTGAGCGCTCAGCGAGTCGATCAAATGACGCCCTCGAGTTTTGCTCTGTTTTGCAGCTGATAGTTTTTTAAATTGCGCTAATTGCTCAGCCAAGTGGCGCGTAGTAGGTGGCAAGTGGCATGTGGCAAGTGGCAAGTGGAAAGTGGGCTATTTAGGTGTTTCAATTGGGTCGGCAAAGTTGTGCACAACTTCTAACAACTCACGATTGAGTCTAATTGCTGCGGCTGCCGATTGCGTTTGAAGGGGCGATTGTTTGTCCGACCGTTGAGGCAACTTTTGGCTAATTGAGTTAGCCGGCTCTTTAAGCCGAGCATGGAGGCGTGTTTAAAGTAGCCTTACTTTTCACTTAGCCAGCACATTAGTTTGCCTTTTCTTCTTCCATTTATTTTTTGAGCTAGAAGGAGACAATGAACAGTTAGAAAGCACCTGGCCAGGCAAAGTGAAAGGTAATGAAACAATTTACATGCTACGTGCGCCTCGCTGCATTCGCCCCTCCGTTGTTGCCTCCATGTATGTTCATTTCCATGTCCGTTTCCATGTCCGTGTCCGTGTCCGTATCCGTGTCCATGTGCCCACGTTAATTATTCAGCTGGCGTACAAAAACCTCAGAGGAGACAAGCCCAGCGTCGGATCCCAGACAGATTTTAAATGAATATGCCGCCCCCAAGACTTGATTCGGGTTGGGTTTGGTTCCGGCTTTAAGTTGGGACCTGCGACCCGCTCATTTTCAGCCCAAAACCGCGCCATTTTACTACAGTCGTAAGTAACCACTTTGGTTGATTGTGTTTTCATTGATGTCGAAATTCATTACAGTCGCCTACACTGCGAGAAATTTATTAGCTTACCGCAGCAACATGCACAAAGCCTCTCAGCATTTCAGCAACCTGCTTTCGTGCAGTGCAAAAACGCTTTTCACCCAAATGAACTAAGTCCATAAGCAAAACTGGAAGCCGCTTTAAATCAGCGCGGCTTTTGCTGCCACAGACAAAGTGCGCGACTCCATGTTGCATACTTTTCAGCGCGCCCCCACAAACTCAACTATTGTTGGAGATAAAGTGTTGTCATCATCATTGGCCCAACGCGAAATCATCATTAATTCAATGACGTCAGGAAATATTACGCACATTTTTAACTTCAGCAGAAATACTTCCACAAATTCTTGTTGAGCAGAGGTCAAATAGTTATATACATAATAGTAATAATACTTTAAGGATGCACTTCCATAAATAGTATGATATATTAAAATAAAGATACACAAAGTATTTAAAAACAAATTGTGCTTATAAATAAAGCAAAACTTATTTGCCTAAATCTTTCACAATAACTTGACCATGGCACAAACTCTTACAAAAGAATAGAAATAAAATACAACAATTATTTTTTGGCAACAATTTAAATGTCTTGTATAAAAGCAAAAATTTATTTGATAATCGCCCAAAGCCTAATATCCGCAAAATAAATACAATTAAAATATACACAAAAATTTCTAGATTGTTCAATTTACCCACACCAATTGGAATTTGAAATAACTATGCCAATATTTTTTATATGTGAATTTTTCATATTTTTGAACTTTTAACAAATCGAGTCATGTGTTATTAGCCCCTTTCCCAGCACGTTTTCCATTGAAAAAAATTGGCATGCAATCAAATAAAATACATAACTAAAAGAATCTGACTAAAAAATTTGAGAGAAGCCACAGAGCCATGAACCATACGGCTTAGTTCAGACAATGCCTTTAACAGCAGCATAAGCAAAGCATCAATTGGGAAAATATATTGTTTCGAATAAATAATTCAATGCCTGGCTGGCTTCCATATAAAAACAATCATCAGCACAAACAACAAACTAGGCAATAAAAGAAATAAATGCAACAAAAGCAAAAAAAACGTTAACTGCATCAACAAATAAACGCGACAAAAAATGGTGAAATAAAATAAAACGGACTCCAATGCCATCGAAAATGTGTCCACAATTTTTATGGACGAGAAATTTGTTGTCCATTTTCGGTCAGCTTTGATGCATGACAGTGGAGGCGATGGCCATTGCTTGATTGTGCCACAGGGTGGGGCAGTGGCGGAGTAGCCACCATTCAAGTGGAAAAGCTGTGAAAGTGTCAAAACGATGTTGGGTGGCATCGAAACTGGATTTTTAGATGCAGTGCTTGTTGGAAAATGTTTAAAAAATTGCATTTTAATGCATCGATTTCACAACTTAAATCAGAGAATGAGAGTTGTCGATGGGATCTTAGTATCCATAGAAAATCTGGTGCAGAAGGAAAATAACGAAATAATTTTCTTGCTTCCTTTCTTATTTTACAAATTCAATAAAAATTTCGTTTTCTTGAATATTTATGTTTGACATAGCAGAAGTAAGAGCAAAAATATGAAATTAACTTAAATGTGCTTATACTTAAAGTATAACGGTTCTGACAATTAATTCGATAATAACGTTCTTAAAACGATTATTTGGGGTGGAATCACTGTATTTAAATTTCCACATTTAAACGTTGTTTTTGTAGCTCCATATCAATATCTTTATTTCTTCTCGCTTGATTTAAGCGCACTTGGAATTAAGTTTTATCTCACATCACATTTCACTTGATTTCATAACTTATCGCCCACTAAGCACAGCGATAAAAAGCGTTTGCCCCCCACAAACGCGTATCCCATCTTATCCCACTCCTTTGGTTGCCTTTTGTGATTGAGGCTGAGCCCATTTCGGGCGAGTCAACAGCCTACTCGACTTGTACAACATGACGTATACGTAATATGTGTGTATTTGTGTGAAGTGAAAAGCAAAAGTACATTTTGTAAAACATGCTCATCATTGTTTACACGACGGCTTTTCAGTTTGACTGTGTACATGTTGTGCGTCATAACTTGGGTCTGTTTGCTTTTGGCTTTTCTAAAGTGTTCCCCAGTGTGGGCGGCAAAAAAAATAAGTATCCACAATGAATGCTGTCAATAATTTCTTGGAAACTGTCATTGTAATATAAATTACCAAATTGCTTTGCTTTTCTCAGTGGTTCCCCAATTTTAGTACATTTTCTGTAACCAAGGGAAATGAGTTCACAAAAACTGGTTTTAAATGCTCCAATTATTTAATGCACATTTTGTTTGGTTACCCTAGGGGTACGGGGAGCTGGGCACTCATTAAGTGACCCGGGTGCGCTCTTTTGTATTTCTTTTTTTTTTTCATTTACCATTTTCTGTATTTCTCTCTCACTCTCTCTTTTATTTTGGCAAGTGAAAAATTGTCAAGCGTGAAATTATAATTAATTGCCAAGTAACACCAGACACTGGCACGCACAACAGGCGACAAGTCCTGGTCCAGGTCCAGGTCCAGGTGCAGTCTCTGGTAGCTAGCAGATAGCACTCGCTGCACGAAAATGTCAAAAATGGGCACAGCCGACGTGTGCTTGTAGGATATGCATGAGCTCTGTCCCTTATTTCGTCCTTTTACACGTAGTATATATAATTTTATTGAATTTGTGGAACACAGAAAACTTGTTGAAAAAGCCGCAAATGCACAAAACTTTAATTGGTCAAATACATTTTTTTATGTTTCATTTCTTTATCCTACAAATTTTTGATGTTTTTTTAAGTTGTTAATTAGGTAAATTAAATAAAGAATTTTAGGCAAATCTCAAATAATAAAAGTAAATATTCATGTTGATTTACCTCAATAGATAATATTAAAACACTGTTTTACATATTGATAAGTGAATTATAATTTTGACTTCATAAAAAGTTCATTTGATTGCTCAGTAAAATATACTTGAAGCAAAAGGGTTTTTTTCAAACAGGGGAAAAATTTTCAATTGATAGATATTTAATCCGTCCGAAATTGACATACATATACATAGAGCAGATGGAAAAAAAGCATAATATGCAAATATTTATTATAATCATGAGTAATTACAGCTCAAATACGTAGGAAATATCTTCAAAGTCTTTCACATTCCATAATTAAATTAAATTGGTCTTTTAGGTTATATAAATATATATATATATATTTTAATGGAAACTAAAATGTATCGAATATGTCGACTAGTTTTTTTTAATATTGAAAGCTGTTATCTAATTGAATTGTTATGCATATTGAATATCAGTTAGACACAATAAGTTAATTACATTAAATTAAAATCATTTTAAAACTTCCAGCACCATTTGTGTAAAATTATTAAATATTTTATAGAATATTTACATATTAAATAACTTGTTGAACATTTAACTTAATTACACACGAGTTCACCCAAATAAATAATGCGTAAAATATTTATTTAATTTCAAATGTATGAAAATCAATTTTAGCCATAACAAATATACAATAGCAACAATTTGTTAAAAGCCTGATGAAAATAAAGCCACTCAACAAAATTTCTTTATTGCATTTTCTCACTAACATGTCCCGTCGACGACAACAACAACAACAACTGTAAACCAACCAACTAACCAACCAACCAACAATGTCATCAACAACAACAAACAACAACAACGAAAACATAACTGCTGCTGTTGCTGCCAACTGCCGACACCTGGCGAACAATTCACGGAACTCATTTCACCACCCCATTTCACTGCTGGTTCGCATCGTTGGACGGCCCACGCGGCGTATGAATAATATGTCGCTCGTAACTGTTGCCATAACTATGTTTATGTTGGTGTGTGTGTGTGTGTGTGTGTGTGGGCGCATCCGCCTGTCTGTCTGCCGCACAGTGCCGCCAGACATACTGGACTATCCGACCAGCACCGATATGGTCATACGCGAGGGTTCAAACGTAACCCTAAAATGTGCTGCGACCGGTTCGCCAACGCCGACGATAACCTGGCGACGCGAAGGTGGCGAACTGATACCACTGCCCAATGGGGCCGAGGGTAAGTGTCTGCAACTGTGAGTGCTGGTGTGAGTGCCCGTGTGAATGCGAATGTTTGCATTCGCACGCTGTATGCATGACAAATGGACTCTGGCCAGGATTCTGCGGGTCACCATGTAAATTATTTGCTACAATGTCGAAGTCAAACAAAGACGCCAACTTCGCTGCGTGTTTCCCCGACATTAAATTTCATGAGCGCGCTTTGAACTTTACGTCTCCAGCTCGTATAATTGACTTGCCACCTGAATTAAGCGCAGTGTGCCAAAGAGTCTTTAATAATAACTAACGCCTCGTCGTAATTGGCTCAGTGTGCGTGACTCTGCTTTCTTCTGTTCTAATGATATTTACTAGTTAAACAAGGATTGGTTGACGTGCGAATTGTGCTTCGAGGATCAATAAAATATATGGGTGCTCCATAAAAAAATATAATTGGACCTTTTAGAGTCACTGGGTTAACGTATAAGAAAATAAAATGCATTCCCATTAAATAATAGAAAGGCATTTGAAAATGAATATAAAATGTTTAAAATATATTTTTAGAAAAATATCAATTGTAAGACTCAGTGAAAAATTTAAGCAGACTATAAAAATCACTTTATAATTTTAACTATGAAAATAGCTAGACAACTGAATATAATCATTTTGTTATTTTTACGAATTTAAGTGAAAACATAAAAATTAAAGTAAAATACAGTGGGTTATTTATAATAGTCAGTTAATCCACACAGGCACCGTTAACACCATACACATATATATTCATTTCATGAAAACAATTATATTAATACGGTATTCAATTGCTTTGCTACTTACTTAACCGAAAAAAATGTGCAATTTATGTTGCTTTGTGAGTTGTTAAATCAATTATATAAATGAGTACATAGTTTAAGCAGAAGACCATTGTTCTTGTCCACATTTTAGGGCAATTAGTAATCCTCTTAGCATATTATCTAGAAGAGTTCGTTTATAGACCAATAATCTATTGGCACTAATCAAGTCCCAACAAGTTGATCTCCCACTTAATTAACTCTATTGAAGTTAGTCAACAATGTGGCAGCGATAATGTTTGCCAACGTATGACAGGTGCACTACTTGGAACACAATTCCAATTCCAAAGCCAAACTCAAATCTACATTCTTAACCACACCGACAGTGACTGTGGTTCTGTCACTTGGCTGGGCAAATGAAACATTCATTACGGCATTGCCACTTGGCAAATCGATAAATCGGCCAACGGGCTACGAGTTTGACTTCGACAGAAACGAGCCACAAATAAAATGCCAATGTGCACCAAAAGGCAACAAACAGATGCGAGTGCAAGGTAAACTCAAGCACACAAACATACAAACAAGTATCGGTAAGCCCCAAAAAAAGGAGGCAATGGATGTGGGAATTAAATACCAGAACTGTATGAAAATTTGCACATGGAATGATGCCACATAATGAAATGGTTTCAAATTGCATAAGCAATGAAGAAGCTGGTTTTCTCTGCAATTGAATGAATGTGTACGAATCAATTCAAATAGTATGTGTGTAAGTGAATAAATTGCGGTACTGAAACTATTCAATTGTGCGTGAGTATTTGTTTAAGGCTTGGGGCTTAAATCATTTGGTTCCTTCCAATGTTTGGTAGAGTTCCCAAAAGCATTTTCAACTCAATTTAAATCAATATAAAGATTTGTTTTGAAATCAAATCAAATAAGCAAATGTAAATTCAAAGAGACAAAATAGCGCAATTACGAAATTAGCGAATTTATGTTGAAAGTGAACTTGGGAACAGATGTGCATAAGTGCATATTGTTTTGAGTAATTGTTTACTCAACAAATTTGTTTAATAACCTAATTAACTGACTTATGAGTTCACTCTCTCTCTCTCTCTCTTTTGGGATGCTTTTTGTTTGTATTTACAGCCATCGCATACAACGGCTCGTTTCTGACCATTGCCAAAGTGAACCGCTTGAATATGGGCGCCTATCTCTGCATTGCCTCCAATGGCATCCCGCCAACAGTCAGCAAACGTGTCATGCTCATTGTGCATTGTAAGTATGGGAGATGGGGTCTTGAACTGCTACCAAACGACTGGGGGGCATATCAATTTTGCATATTTAAATATTTATAGTTTTGCGCTAGAGCACCGCATGGCGTCTGTGCGGCCGTCTGTGCCTTTGTCTGTGTCTGTGTCAGTGTCGGTGTCGGTGGCGTATGAGCAATGTGGAGACCAGACTGAAGCTGCAGCCGGAACAGACAGTGCGACACACAAAGCGCCACTTCAAATCTCACCATAGAAAATATGCTGTGCATTTTAATATTGCCTGAGAGCAGGGCAAACTCTACGCCCCTCTCTCTCAGGGCTCCATCGCCCCTTCGCACGCAATCTATCTCGCTCGCCCTTTAGCATTTTGTCCGTCCGTCCGCTGCATACTTTTAGGTGCCATGCATAAAGTAAATAATTAAGTGTGCCCCAGCTAGTTAGCATTTTTAGCGCTCTTTTGCTTTTTGCCATTCCCCAGCTCCCTTCTCACTTTCCCCATCCCCTATTACCCATCAACTGCTGATGCTGCCGTTGGTGCTGCTAATTAAATAAAAATTTAACTTGCTCAACAATTTGCCGGGCAACTTTACTGTTAGCTGCGCTGTAAAGTGTGCTACAAATTCGCGCTGGCTACCACGTAAATTTCAAATGGGTGGCAACACTGGCGCACAAAGCTAAGCTCGCTGGAGATTTGAGGTTAACTCTTGGCAACTTACTTAACTTATCTACCCATAAACAAACTCTTTTGCGCACACACTTTTTCTCCCCTCTCTCTCTCTCTCTCTCTTTCTGCCTCTCCCCCCGTTTCCCTCTATTGCTCCATGCGGTTTTTAATAAAACTTAAAAAGCAATTAGTTGGACAAATAAAAGGCAACCGCAACAAATCGCATTGCAAAACAATAACAATCGGAATTTTATATAAGTGCGAATAGCTTTCTCTATCCCACATGCCACACTGATAGTGGTATTTTATGGCATTCATTTAATCCACATACCTGAGCTGCTATTACAATTACATTCCGCCATTACACGTCACTATCTCCCCCACTTTACCACACTATCATTCAGTCTACCTATCTCGGCGTAACTCTTGGATTGACTCATATTATAACTTTTACTGACTGTTTCTTTTTCCATTCACAGTTCCGCCAATGATTTGGATACAAAATCAATTAGTTGGCGCCGCGCTTGCACAAAACATTTCACTGGAATGCCAATCGGAGGCGTATCCCAAGTCTATTAATTATTGGATGAAGAATGATACAATTATCGTGCCGGGTAAGTAAACCAAAAATATCAAATTTTTTTTTTTAATAATTTTTCGGCGAAACTAAAAATGTTGTGTGAGGTATTAAAAAATTTAAACGTAATTAATTTAATAATTATAGCACGAAAGCTTTTTTTTAACTTCTTGTTATTGTTTTTTACTAATTTATATTTATTTTAAAATTTATTGTGATATATATGTATATAAACTTAAATACTAGTTTCTTAAATTTGTTGCGTTTTCATATACTTGGAATCAATTTACAATATTTCCTTTCTCACTATTACCAACTTTTTAACATAGAGAAAAAGAGAAAAAACTTGCAACTAAATGTAATTAATTTGACGCAAAGCCTGAAGATTCTATGATTGCTCTTGGACCTTTAGGCACAATTTCAACTTAATTTCCTATGGCCATTAAAAAAGCTAACCATCCATCTATCCATCATTCCATCCATCCATCCATTCATTCATTCAAACGCCCACTCATCTTGCACGGCAAATGAACTGCACGACAAAAAACTGATGGACAAAAGCCAACAACGAACGAACACTCGAAACCGCAACCTGCACTCGTCTCTTACTGCCGTCTCTTGTCCCTTGTCCCGCTTTACCGCTTTCCCTCGCGTTGCCGCAGAGCTATGGCTGAAGCTAAGAGCTCTTTAAAAAAAAGTCACAGACATACAGACAGTTTTTTTTTCATTTTTTTTTTTTAGTGTTGTTTTCAAGTTACGCCGTGACACAAAATGGAAAAAGTGATTGAAAATGACCTCAAGTCAAAAGCAGTTTCAGTAGCCGGCAACTTTCGTCCGGTCGTGAGTTTTTAATGGAGTTTTTTTTTCATTTTCTATTTCGCAGTGCGTCGAATTTCATAAGTACATAAAAGGGTTGCTTTTAGAAATTCTCGGCAGCAAAAGTGCTAACTTTTAGGACGAGTCCGGCTTAGCAGAATAACCTTGAAAGCAGGCTTAGAATTGTAATCTACTAACGGGGGATCCTTAAACAGAACCCTGATTCACGATAAAATTGAAGCGAAGAATATAATTGTAACATTAAAAAATGTCTAATATTAACATAAGTATGAAACATTTACTTTGCATAATTTATATTTTTTAAAATATAGCAAAAAACAAGTAAAAACACAGTTCACAGTGTAATAAAAGATACACCCAGGATTTATGTGTGCAATTCAGAATTCATCTCTAATTAATTATAACAAACACAATCCATTAAAAAGGGAAATTCGTTCAGTTTTGACAAACTTATGGAAGTTTGAAATATGGGAGTTATGGATCCGAGAGCTTGTCGAAATTTTTGCCAAACTTGGCATGATTTTTGACAAAAAATTGGACCCCCTCAGAATCGGGCTTAATGTTGATTTTTATACTAATTATGACTAACACAATCGATTAAAAACAAAAATTCGCAATTATAAATTTTGAAGAACAATTTTTTTTTTTCGAAAATTAATAAGGAAGGGGTACATAATATTTTCACAAAAAAATTTTAAAAAAATATGTCTCTGAGATATTGTAAGAAAAAGAAATGTTGTTATCGATTTTTATCGATATTAATGACGCGCAGCAAGTTATCGAAAAAAAATGATGAACTTGTTCTGCGTATGATATTTACGAACTGAATGAGATCAAAATCAGCTTTCTAGACTTGTGGTTTCCGAGATCCTTGCGTTCATACAGACGGTCAGACAGATAGACGGACGTGGCTAAATCAACTCAGCTCGTCGTCCTGATCAAGGATAAATTTACTTTATGGGGTCGGCATATCAGATTTTTTAGGGCGGGGGCGCTGGGGGGCATTACAGTGGGCGTGGCCAAGGCAGCAATATTTTTGGGAGGTCGTCAGCTATCTACATACCAAGTTTGGGGACTCTAGCTTTAAAATTGTGGACTTTATCGATTTACGATTTTAGGTGTTATCGCTTCGCCACGCCCCCAGTGGGCGAGGCACAAAATAATTAACACTTTATTTGACGCAGGTACACACGAGTATATATCCAAAATTTCAAGTCCCTAGTTTCAATAGCGGCGAAAATAATTGCGTTCATACGGACAGCCGGACAGCAATACGGACATTGCACAAAACCAATATGCTCTTTTCACTTCGTGATCGAGTATAAAAATATTAAAATTTTGTTATTGTTTAATATTCATTGCTTAAATTAATATTAAAATTATAGAACTTTCAAAATTTATTTCAAGTTTACATTTACATTTTACATTTTTAGAGTTTTTGAAATGAATAATAAATAAATTTAAAATCTGATATAAATAATTGCCAATATGCTAGGATCTTAGAGAGACCAAATTGTTTTAAAGACAATTTGTGTGTTACCTTTTGAAAATCTGAGACCTGAAATCTCCATTAGCAACTGAACCCAATTTGGATTTAATCAACAACATGAACAAAAATCTCAGCCTTTAATCCATTTGGAAAGCATTTTAGCAAACTAATCAGTTGCTTAGCTGCCATGCATAACAATTACCTGTGGCCGACTCGGCAGTTGCCTTTTACCAACCCGAAAATGTTAGACAAAGTGAAATGCCAGGCTTAGTGGCAACTACTAAATCTAACCGACATCAAACGTAAATCAAAACCTGGAGGGCAAAGCTACTCCGTTGGGGGTCTGCTGAACAGAGGGGGGTGGTCGGGATCGGGGTCTGGGTCGGGGGCAGGAATTGTTTTTGTATAAATTAAAAGGAACCATTTAACAGAGGAAAGAGGAGCCAGAACAATGTTGTCCAAGATGACAACAAGTCGATGTAAAAGTTGGTTTTCCTTTATTTATTTTTTAAGCTAAATTACTTTAGCTGGCACAAGGCCAGACAAAGGACAAACGAGCTCGACAAATACACGTATGTCGAGCTGGAAGAGGAAGAGGTAGTGTGTATATGTCGGTTGACCAGATTGTTGACTGACAAAATGGCTGCAGCTTTAGCAAAACGGGTTAAATTTCATTGCGATAATATATGAACTATCTCATGGCCACAGACATCATGTACACAGAGCAATTACTAAACGTATTTATCTTAATCTCATCTCTTTTTTTTTCATTCTCATACAGGTGAGCGCTTTGTACCCGAAACCTTCGAATCGGGCTATAAAATAACAATGCGGCTAACCATCTACGACGTTGACATATCGGACTTTGGGGCCTATCGCTGTGTGGCCAAGAACTCGCTGGGCGACACAGATGGTGCGATCAAACTGTACCGTAAGTATTCCAGTAACAACAAAAACATCAATTACAATAACCATAACCGTAAATGTCTGTAACAGTAAATGTAACTGCAACTGTAACTACCAAACAGTATCTAACAATGGGCATAAGTCAGACAGCCATCGGCAATTAGTTCCTAACTATTTGCCTAACTGTAGCATTTAATTAATTTAGGCCAATGACTGAAGCCCGAAAACAATGTGCATAATAAATATTCAAGACATTGCCCCGAAACTTTTGTACCCTTTGACCCAGGTCAAGCAGCACCCACTGCATGGGCGTGGCCGCACATTGTCGGTGATTGATTTACGAGCTGACAAAGCTGCTGGACTGGACAAGGGCTTCTTCTCAGACTTCCCAGTGAAGTGACTTGCCGTGTATATTGGGTAGATGGACAATTAATACCTGTTCGATATGAAGGGGATAAATATTATGGAAGTGCACAGATCAATTATTTATTTCTATAATATGGCTATTCAGTTGGTCGACTCGGTTAATACAAACGATTGATTTATGATTCGTATGTTAAGTATATTTGGACTACATTTGACATTTAATTGACTTTCTTTCGTATAATTTCCACATATTTGTTCAGTCATTTTTTTCCTTTTTCTTCTTCTACAGATATTCCACAAACAACAACAATAACAACAATGGCGCCCACTGTATCGATAAACACAGTGCCCGTGGCTATAGTCAAATATAATAAAGGTACTGCTGGTCTATCACTAGTTTTAATAATCAATTTTGGTGCTATGAACAGCTTACAATTTTTTGTATACATTTTTTAATACCAAAAACTGCAATGTACTAAATGTAGTCTGTATTAGATTAGGCTAAATGTTATATTTATCTAAATCTTTAATAAATAATATATTATTTTATATATTTAAATTTGAATTCTCAAGAACTGTAAAATATATACAGCTAGTAAATTTGGTTACAATTGAATTATATATTATATTATTCTGTCAAATGTTTAATTTGGTTTGAAATTAAGAAGCCAAAAAACGTCCATCTCTGCTGAAATAAGTTTTTTAAAATCCTGTTTTACCGATGTTCAGAAAAGCAAGCCATTAACTAATACTAAATAAATAAAAATAAAAAGACCTTTTGATTGGTGATACTATTGTAGCAAAGATATTTGGGCAACAGTAATTCAAGCATTCTTTTAAACCTTTTCGATTCACAGAGCAACGCTATAGCAGCAACAGCAATTCGAATAGCAATAATCCGTACAACCACAACAACCAGCAGGGCAGCAACAACAAGTCGCAGCGCACCAAGACCAAGTCCCTGGATCAAGGACCTTCCACACTAAACAATGTGTATATGGGAGCCACATCGAGCTTATGGAACTCACAGGATCACCACAATTCGGGCACATCGCGAAGCAGAGATCATCAGCAGCAACAGCATCAGCATCAGCAGCATCTTGGTGAGTAGATGAAATGCTCTGGGGAATCAGGAGTGGGAAAACGATAACGAGTAGCAACTAAGTCCTTGACAACTGCGGGCTACTTCACGCATCGTAGGACAGTTCAAGTTATTTTCTACCCTTGGGCCAATATTTTTATTGGCTAACTGTGCGAGAGTTAGAGCTTCTCATGACACAGCAGACTATAAATATTTGGCCATTTATTTTATGTTTATGACAAATCATAACGACTTTAGTCCGGCTTAAGGGCTCTGCCCTGCCGTCGACACTTGTTAGATACAGATACTTTGGCTCAAGTCATGAAAAATATATCTTTTTGTTTTTTTTTTTGGCCAAGCATATGGCAGCCATTCTCTCTATCTGCCCGTCTCTGTGTCTTTCTGTCTGGATGTCCGGCTGCCAATGAAAATATGACTTTCTAGTATGCAGTTCTGTATCCTGGGGCGAAAATCTCTCTGTCTCTCTCTCTCTCTCTCTCTCTCTCTCTCTCTGCCCCGCCGCCAACTCTGGCGGGTCGCCTGCCAAAGTATCTTGTGTAATATGCTGCTAATGTGGCTCATCATAATGTACAATCATCATAAATAATAACTGCTGCAAATCTCGATGTTTGTTTCAAGCGAATAATGCCGCTGAGGTGTTTAACCAGTTACTAAGCTGTCGCAGCTTTTGCAATCGATTGAGTTGATAAAACATCGGAACTGCTCCACAAAAGCTTAAATACGAATTTGAATTTTACTTCATATTAGGTTGCCTCGGTTCGAAATTGGTTAATCATAGATAAATTCAGTAAAGTGTCCGAAATTTTCGTAAATAAATACTTTTATATTATTTCGCAAAATATTATTTATTTAATTAACCAGTTTACGTATATTAAACAATTCGAAATGATTTTTTCATAATTATAAAAAAATCTAATATTACATACATTTAATATAACAGCGTTTTAATGCAAATTATTTTCATATAAGTACCTGATTTGAACGTATATTAAAAATATTTGAATGTCTGAATAGGAAAACTCTTGAAAGGCTTTCTGGCAACGCTACAAATGCTTTAGTTGTATTATGTAAAAGTCAAAGTATCGCCTCGTTGGTTACTCACAGTGCCTGCCAATCAATAAGCATAAAATTTTACACAACTCCCGACATGATACAAGCGAAACCTCCCCCTATTCCCATACTTTTTACAAGCTAACAATCGACGACAATATCCATATCCTGTCCGGGATGGGTGTTGGGTATTGGGTGGCTGGGGGGTGCGGCAACGCATAAAACTTTATAGGCGCCTTGCTGTAGTGCAAAATTTCTGCATACGCGTTTGACTAAAATAAAATGCACTCGATAGAAGGGCACGAAACGAAGGCAGCGACAAAATCAAATCGAACAAATTGAATATGAGAGGACGAGCGAAAGACAGAATTGATGGTTGGGTTGGCTAGGGGAGGGTAGGGAGTAAGTATTAAGGGAGTGGAAGAATGTAGTTGCGCCCGAAAAGCGCACTATAAAAATTGCAGACAAATTGCACACAAGGCGTCAAGGCGAAGCTCGAACCCAACGCAAAACTCATCCACACTTGTCTCGCTAGCTGAGACTGCGACCCTCGTCTTGTCTTGCCTTTGGCTACAACCATTTTTGGCAAACGACAGCGAAAATGTTGCGTTTTGCGCTGGGGGCCAACGGGGTTCTTGGCCAGCTGCACGAAAGCGTGTGGCGGGAGGGGGTTTGGGGAGGGGAAGGGCTGTTACGCCTGGTAATGGCGGAATGGTGCTGCAATGACGACAACTTTCAAGCCTGGCATGCAACGTCGTAAGCGGAGCGTTTACAGTTAGATTTATTACCTGCTAGATGTTGCACATATCGCGGGCGAGAGATGACAGAGCTGCACAGCGGGAGGGGGGCAGCAGGGGGCAGCGGCGAGTAGAGCATGATTGTGAATGCGAATGTGAACGGCAATGGGCGGGCGCTTATCGCTGCTGAGTTTTGCATATGTCGCGACTGTTTTTTGGGCCCTGCAACTTTGAGACGGAACAAGCGACGAAGTCGCGACAGCAGAAAAAGAGGAGAGCGGAGAATAGATGGAGATGGTGCAGAGCAGATACGTTATGCGGTTGCACGCCCATATATGCTCGAATATTGAAATTTATTATGAACATTGTTTTTTTTCAATTAGTTTGATGTTAGGAATTTTAATTTAAAATAAGTTTTCAAGTGGTTTCAACCAAGAATAAGCTGAAAACCCTTGCAGACAAATATAAGATGTGAGTTACATTAATAAGATATAATATTTATGTGGTATGATACACATATGAAATCAATAGTTGATATATTTTTTATATATAAAAGAAAAATGTTTTTCAGATAAAAACTCTGAAGAAGCCATATAAAGATATATAAATATATATAAAGATGTAAATGGTGTAAAAAACGTCCTTATCAGAAATCCTTCATTTCGTTAAATTTGAGTACGACAGAACTTCAATTATAATTGAATTTCGTTGCCCAAACTCTTTATAAACAGAAAATGTTGAACAGGGGTAAATTAAGATTAATAATTAATTAAAGTATCGTAGTATCATACTGCAATATATCATTTGTTGCTATTTAAACTGATTAAATTTCATTTGAAATTATTTAGTTTATTTTATGAGTCACGTTTCATATTGAATAACACTAAAGTGCAATTTAACACCTGAATTTGTATTTAAATTTGCGCTCTCGTTAATGCACTAATTAGGTTTTGATTCCAAGAAATTCCTATGAATTTAGTAAAATGAATAATTGAATTAAGTGATGAATTCGGTTACATCAAACAATTCAAATAAAATCAGAGACAAGTTGAAATAAATTCACAATTTAATTTAAATTCTACTTAAATTACAACTGAGGCTACGCAACAGGCAATTGAATGCTACCAAATATTTTCGCAAATTTACTGTTTCAATGCACTCGAGATCTTTGCAGGCAAAAATGCAATGCAGCAATTGCATTTGCTGCGCACTTAAACAGTCATTAAAATGTTGCAATCAACCACAAAAGCTGCTGCCTCAGTGGTCGTTGTAGCGTTCATTTTTAATTTGCCCGGCCAACGGGCAACAATATGACACAAATTACAAGGAAATGCAATAAAAAAGGAATGAAACACCCGCCGGAAGTGCGACAGCCATATGCCACATGCCACATGCAAGAAGGCGCCAACTCCGACTCCAACTCCGACTCCAGACAACGACTGACTGCAAGGACTCCATGATGATTACTTGCATTCAGCGGGCCGCAATAATTTGCTTATAATTTGCCGCCTCCTTTGCCTGCTACAGACAAAGTGAGAAATGATAAAGTAAATGAAATGCAACAGACAGCAGCAGGATCCGGAGCAGGAGCGGGGTGCGGGGAATTGTGTAGCAATTGGAAAACGGCATCGCGTGCCTTCAGCTTTGTTCTCTTATTGTAGTTTCAAGCCGCCAAGTGCGCAACTGTTTCTGCCACATGGCGTTTAATGCATTGCCACACACCAAAAAAAAAAAAAAAAAACAAACAAACAATAAAAACCGAAATGTAACGCATACGCCCCGTTCGCCACTCAAGTGAGTCTCAAGTGCCGACTGCTGCGAGTCTCTGCAGCCGGATTCTGTATTTTTTGTTGTTTTTCTTTTAAAGTGCAACAGGCGCAACAATTGAGGTGTGAATCAGAAAGAGCCGCCGGCTGTCGATTTAAAGAGCGCTAATGGAGCGCGTTAAAAGTCTGTGGCTTGCCCCTGAAAGTATGCAACTGTTCCCGATATTGAAATCTCTGCAAAAACACCAGTAAAGTCAAATGTAACAGATAACTTGGCTTGAGCTGCGATGCTGACATTTTATTTCTATTAGCTGAGACAGTCGCAGTTTGGCTCGATTGCACCCGAGGGCAAGCAAGGAATTATGCAGAAATTACTTAAAGTTGGGTTTCAAGTAGTTGCCAGCCTATAAAAGCTGTGTGGGACAAAGCGTTTGCCCCAGCAGCAGCAGCAGCGGCAGCATCAACATCAGCAGCAGTATTTTGCTTCGTTTTTCTTTATGGTTAAGCGCTTTAAAGACACCGCTGGGACTTTGGCACACACACACTCACACACAGACACAGGCAGACACCTACACGCGCGCATAAACACATGCTCAAGCATCAATAAAAATCAGCCAGACATTCACCCACACACACACACACACACACACACACACACAGAAAGACATGGACTGAAGCACACAGAGACCGGCACGGACATCGAGGACGCAGCGACAGGAGCAGGACAAACACTGAGCAGGACCGGGGCAAAACCCGTCTTTTCACACATGAAAATGTTTGCAGACGCCAGCAAAACAAGCCTGGCAAACGGCAGGCGGTCTGCCAAGGGGTTGATAGCGGAAAACGGGGGCGTCAGCGGCAGTTGGAAAAGCTGCTTATAGAAAAATAAAAGCCAAAAGACATACAAATAAATTTTCGACCCGGTGCAAAGCAATTTGCGCATTTCCGTTATAAAAATAAAAGGGTTTCTCGTTAAAAACAAAACGAACCGAACTCAGTTTAGAAACAGAAAAATACAAAAAGGACACTCAATGCGATATTTCACCGTTATGACAAACTTAGTTTAATGCAATGAAGTTCAACTCGCCTCCAGCCTGAACAAGCCAAATACACTTTGTCTGCTTCTGTCTTATGGAGTGAGCATATGTGAGCAATAAACTTGGGATAACAAAATTATATCTTTATGTAAAAAATGAACTTTATTGGAATAAAACCCGTTCTATTCTTTATTTAAGAGTTTTATTCAGTTTGAATTGATATACTATATAATTATAATTTAAATTAAATTAATATAGTTATATATCGATATTAGCTATTTTAATAAAAATAAATGAATAATAATAAATTAATTGTAATTTTCTAATTCATTCTTAATTCAATGTCAGAACGTGTATAATCAGTTTTAACAAAAATTAATATAAATTGCAACAAAAAAATTGGTTAGGTTAAAATATAATTTTTTTAGATTACAATAAAGAGAATTAAACTTGTGTATAGCAATTGTTTTTACCAATCATAATAAAATTTTTCCAACTTATATGATCATATTTGTTTTCGCAGCTTACTTAATTTTTTTTGCTTTCATACAATAATAAATTAGAGACACCAAATTGACTTTTATTTACCTAACCATTTCTTGCCATTTTGCGTGGGTTTTAAATTGCAGCTGAATTCCAGGGCAGCTGTACCACAAGCCGCAACAGCCCAGCAACCACACAACTTCAAACATGCTTCCTAATGACCAATTGCTGCCTCGGCAAGCCGAATAAAAAATTCAAGAATCCGCTACCCTGTCCTACCTGCCTCCTTCCTATAGCGACGTCAGCCCGCTACATTTGTAACTGCAACACACAAACAAATGTCCAATGAAACAGATTGCCAGGAAAACAAACAACCAGGCACAAAAAAAAAAACAGAAAACTAACGAGAAGAAAAAAACGGAAAGAAAAATATACAGAAATGCAAAGAAAAAACAAAAATTGCCGGATAAATTGATGGCAAAAAACAATACAAAGGGCCTCCCTCAACTGTCCCTGAACCATCCACGAAATCACCCACTCAACTCAACTCGTGGCTCCCTGTTTTTGTTTTTTTTTTTTGGTGAACTGCATGTCCTGGCGCAAGGGTTTAACGCACTTAAGCAATAAAAATCGAAACAATTCTCGATGCTGCCAAGTGAAATTGAAACAAAATGCCGCCAGAGGAAATACTTTCGATTTTGGATAAAATGGAAAACTGTGCTATATAAGTGCGAATGTTATAAATAAGTGGAACAGTTGACAATACAGCCCGAGTTGCCTCCTTCTATATATGCAATACGTTTCGGTCCCCAGTTGACAAACAGTTTGGTTTTGTGTCTCCTATGTCCTTTGCCAGAGTCCTGTACATTGTGTGCTGTGTATTTTTGCCTTTCGCATTGCCGCTTGCTACAAATGACTGGCCATAAACGCATCCTGTCTATTGTTTATGCTCGCTGGCGTGTGGCAAGCGCATAATTGAAAAAGGACATTCGATTGGCAGCCCAACTGCCGGCAATATGGCGACCAGAGTTATGAAAGGACACATCATAAAAACCATGCACGTAAAATAAAGGAATACGGCTTTTGATTAAGTTACCAGACCAGACCCAAACAATAATATCTATCTATCTATATATATATATATACATCTATAAACATAAAAAGCTGCATTCGAGTTGCGTTTTCAATCAAATCAAATTGTTTTTCTTTCCAGCGCCCGATCACAGCGCCACCTACCGAGCGGATGGCAAGAATACGCCATTAAAACACGATGCCAAATCGCTAACCGATGAAATGGATCGCATGCAGGACCTTAAGAGCTGGGCCGTACCCTCGTTCAGAATATCCCCGCAATTGTTGTCATTAGTCGTCGTTGTCTACCTGGGGGCGTGGCACGCCTAATTAAAAAGCAACTTTATGTGTAATTTGTACAAATAATAAAAAACAGTTTATAGCCCTAAGCAAATAGGTTGTAAGCATTAATTTCACACATCGATTTGGCCACAAATAAATGTTGGTTGACATTTTTATTTGGTGCTTAATTCGATTGACATACATGTAAAAAGTTGTTGTTGCTTAGCGCGTAAGTTGAAAAGGGTTTTTGGATTCTATCCGCACACACATAAAAACACACACACAAACACAAACACATACTCAGATGTAGCTAAACTGAAAACCCTTCACAGGTTCTGAAAGATACAACGGAAATACAAAGTATTAGCATGTAAAACTAAAGCGAATCGAAAATTGCAAATACAGAAACGTCTTTAGGCTTAGGATTGACAACAGTTTGTATATGAAATAGGGACAACAGCAAGCGAACTATAACCTACAGCTAAAGATAAACTTAGATCTAGCCGCCTAAGTTCAGTGGTCTAAAAGCAATCAAACGTCAATGAAATTTGCTTTTTACTTAAGACTCATTTAAGCTTCTTTTATGTGCACCGCAACATGTTTATAAATATAAATATAAATATATAAATATATATATTGTAATTTTGATTTAACAGAAATGAAATAAAAATGCCGTCTTAAATAAAATAAACCGTATCAATAATTTCTTTCATTCCTTGCTTGATAACACACTAATTTATATTATTCGTATAATTAATAAACACCAAAACCATCAGGTTGACAAAAACACAAGGGTGAAAAATTCTATTGCATACCGTTAAAGGCTGCCTATGCAAATTTTCTCATGCAATTTCCAGCCAAAGTACAACTCAAATACAAAATAGAATGGAGTTTGACAAAAAAACAAAGACAGTTCAAAGGGTGTTAATTATTATCTATGATTATAATTATTATATTATTAAATAGCTTTCGTAGTCTGATCTCGAAAGGATATAGGTCTTTCGACTGGCATAGGTGTATAGAATTAACCGCTATTAAAATTGTCAAAATTGCCATTTTTGTCATATCTTTCAAATGATCGACCTCTTGTTATTAGAATTTACGAGCCAACTAAGTGCAATTTTATTTGTCAGAAGAGTAAGATTAATTAGTACGCATATGCACACTTAAATACATACGTATATTTGCGTGCTTTGTTTTAAGGTTTTTTTTATTACAAAAAATTTACGATGTCATCCAAGTAATTGATTTCGAAATTATGAATTATCATCTAATTAAATTAGTTAGAAATTTGAAAAGATGGCTAACATGCAAACGTAAAAATAAACACAAATTGACGGTGGCAATTTTTTTTCAACAGCACCAAAATCCATTTACTTATTGAAAATTAAAAATTTGAAGTAGTGGAGAGAGTTTGCAGGCAGCCCCTGCTATGAGATTTTCGGACTCCTCCCATGGACCACACCTGTTCTTACCCGCTAGCGAACAAAACAAACTAAACCACAAAATGTTTGCTCAACTGCTGAATTTACTGCGCCTCTGCCCGCCTTTGCCCTGCCAAAAGTTTGTTTACTTTTTCCATCAATTTTTTACGCCATCGACCCACATGCCAAACAATTTTCATTATAAAGTCAGCGGCAAACAAAAAATGAATAACGCCCGCGAGTTTATAATTTAATTTAAAAAACGCAGAGCAACTACAAATCAAAAAAAAAATAATCATAATTATTATAATAAATTAAATGTCTGCTGCTACCTTCATAAACTCACGAGCGGCCAATTAAAAGCGTGGGTAGTTTTTTTGGTGTGGAGCAAATCCCAAAAAAACTCTCAAGGCTCTGAACTATAAGATATCTCGTACTTTGGGAGCGATACTCTAATTTCAAATTTAAGCTACAATATTATAGATGGTCAATGTTTTTAACGCTTAATATTTAAAATATTATTCATAAAATAAAGTATAGAAATACTTTCAAATGTAAATTAAACTGTTGCAGTTGCTAAATAATTTTAAATTCGCATTAAGATTACTATATTAGTAGAATTCTCAATTCTGAAGGAAAAGAATGGATAATAAAAAAGTTAATTACCAATTTAATAATAATATTGAGTTAATTCAGTTCACCTGCTGGGACCACTCAGGTAATCTACCCCTTTTGCAATGCTCGGGTCGTAAAAATCGCTACCGCGGCAATTTGGTTGAATTTTCACACGCGTCGCACCGCAAAAGGCAAAAAATTGGCATGTGGGGCTATGCAATTCCCCGTTCCCCTTAAATCTTTACTTTTTTTGCACCGCAGTCCACACAAAGGCAAGTTAATAAGAGCATGTGCCGCATGTTCAGAATGGTGCTCGGTACCAAGCCAGACGCCGGCAAGGACCGCACACGCGCACATACGCACACACATATACACACGCACACATAAACACGCTGATGCAGAATGACCTCAAAGGCAAAAGCGCTGACAACCGGCTGGCAGAATGTGTGTAACGGACAAGAGTAGATTTTGGCCTGCCCCAAAAAGTAGGCAATGGTTTTCGGTTAGTTTTATTAAATGAAGCTTCTTTGCTAAAATGTGGAATTAATTAACAATTCTGCTCACAGACATACTCAGTTTGCTGTAAATTGAACACCTTTTGATAATTTAAGCAGCATGTCATATTGTGTATTATTTAATCGTGAAATTGATAAAGTCAATTTGCATTGTAATCAAACACATGCGGCGATACTTTACAGTTATTGTCATTGATCAGCTTTAATGTGAAATTGTTAGTTTAATTAATTACTTAACTGGCCTATTAATTAGTTGGACAAATTTCAATAAACACATTTCACTTCTCTGGTCTGACAAATTTCAGTTGCTAAAGTCTGGCTTCAGATTATTTTTATTACATTTTCATATGTGTCTGTGTGTGGGTGTTTTTTTGTGTTTTTTTTTATGCTGTATGCACAGCTCTGTTTGATATTCTATGCTCTTTCACAAGAGATTTTTTGACGTTTTTAGTTTTTCTTATAGCTTGCAAGATTTCCCCTTTATTTCACTTTAACTTACATTTGGATAAACATATTTTAGGCTAGTAAAAATTGAGTTCAAATTTTACACAATTGGGTACATTTAATTTTCCAATTATAATTAAGCGGTTTTTAAATAAAATAAAAAAAACAGCCACTAGAAAAGAACGACAATGTGGTGAATTGTGGCGTGTACTATAACTGTAGCTATAAAAATATAACGGTACTCTCAATTGGAGCTTCACCAAAATGTTTGGGGTGGAAACCGTTAACATTAAGCTCTTACATAGTCGGTCCACCAACCAAAAAGTTTCCCAGCGCAAAGCTTCCTTGTAGCAGCTAAAACAAAAGCTAACGATTCTGTTAAAGCCATTGAGTGTTAAGAGAAAGAGACAGCGCTTGACTCACAGCTGAACATTACAATTACAAACTTTATTCCCATAAATGAGGTTGGTGGGCATATGCAAATCCAAATAGAAGCAAATTTAACATCAGGTTAAACAACAAATGTGTTCATTACAGGGTATATCACTGAAATAGGAAACAACGTCGTCTGTCCTCATTCATCAGCGCAGTGTTATAAGAATTATAATAATAATAATTATAAGAAAATTTAAGAACCTTGTCAACGACCGTCAACGACTGCGTCTTACTTTCAATTATTATTGTTAGTTTGGAAAAATATTGTTTGTTTTTAATTTGTGGGTGCGGTAGTAGGTGTGGCAGAAATTTGACGGCTAGTTCTTTAGAGAAGGTCCTGTGAAACCTGTCTACCCAAATTTGGTGATTATAGCTAAAAATATAATGAGAGATATGCTTATGGATTTTCCTGTTATTTGCTTACCCGCCCTCAAGGTATATAGATTTGCCACGCATCCAAAAATTTTCTGTTGCGATCCTTCAAGTAGGTCATCACTAATCCGTGTAGATGTATTAAGCTTCAAAATGGAGGGGAGAAATATATAAAATTGATATTAGAAAGTCTATCAATGAAAATCAATTGGATGTATTTAAATTATCGGCCCCACCGAGTTATTCTATGCTGAGTCATTAATTTTACTATGCAAATTATATTTGGCTGACAAACCTAAATCCGTGTTGTTAGATAAAAGTCTCTGTAGACATGTAATCTTATCAAGCAAAGCATCTAAAAGAAATTTACTTTAATTTTTTTGAACTTTTCAATTTGAAAAGTAATGTGTGCAATTTAAACAACTAAAGATGCAATTAGAATTTAGAATTGGTTTAGCTTATAAGCAAAGAGAGCAAAGAGATAAGAGATAAGAAGACAATCTTTACACATTTTGGCTTCAGTTTATCTTCTTTTTTTTTTTTTGCCAAGTCATTTCAGATAAAATCAACGCTGCTGAAACGAAAAATGTAAATTTTCTTTAGAGTAGATTTAGTGCTCTTAAATATATTTTTGGGCTGATGGATTTCCTCGAAGAGCCCTATATTCGAATGTTAATTTCAAAACTTAAGCTCCGATGCTGATAAGATATGTAAGAAACAAAACCCATAATGATTAAATGAAAATGCTTATCAAAACGCATTGTCATTTACTCAAGCAAATGATAGTAGTCTGGAGTCTAGAGTTTAGTTCTTATCAGCACCTATAAATATATCCGAGTGCAGTCAGTCAGCCAGTTAGTCGTCCAGTTGCTGTTGTATCTGCAGATTCAGTTGCAGCTCTCATTTAAAGCCTTAAAAATGGGATTCATGATGATCGTGCTGACTTCGCTGCTGACCTGTCTGCTGGGCTATCTGCGACACTGCTACAGCTACTGGGAGCAGCGGGGAGTGCAGCAGTTGCGACCCCACTTTCTGTTTGGCCACTTCTTCAAGCTGAAGTCGATGCACATCAGCGAGCTGCTGCAGGAGACCTACGATGCCTTCAAGGGCAAGTGCACAGTGGCTGGCACTTATCTGTTTACACAGCCCATTGCCGTGGTTACTGATCTGGATCTGGCCAAAGACATACTGATCAAGGACTTTAATAAGTTTGTGGATCGCTCGAATACACCAATGGACCTGGAAAAGAATCCCCTGTCCGGGCATCTGTTCAATCTGCACGGCGGGGAGTGGCGAGCACTCAGAACGAAGCTGTCGCCCACTTTCACCAGTGGCAAAATCAAATACATGTTCAGCACAATCACCAAAGTGGCCGAACAGCTGCAGGAGACCTTTCGCCTGGAGTTGGCTGCCAATGAGCCGACGGGGGCCACATTGGAGCTGCACGATCTGCTGGGTCGCTACACAGTCGACGTCATTGGCAGCTGTGCCTTTGGTGTCGAGTGCAACAGCCTCAAGGATCCGCAGGCCAAGTTTCGTGTGCTGGCACGCAAACTCTTCACAAATCCCAATCGCAACGTGCGCTGGACTCTCTTCAGGATTACGTACATGAAACTCCTACAAAAGCTGCAAATCAGGATTCGAGTCATCGAGGAGGAGTACACAACATTCTTTCTGCGCCTCGTCCGCGACACCGTTGAGTTGAGGGAGCGTGAGAATATTAAGAGAAACGATTTCATGGACCTGCTGCTGGATCTGCGGCGAACGGACGAAAAGATGGGCTTGTCCGTGGAGCAGATGGCCGCACAGGTTTTCGTTTTCTTTATCGCCGGCTTCGAGACCAGCTCCAGCAACATGAGCTACGCACTCTTCGAGCTGGCCAGGAACCAGTCCATCCAGGCCAAGCTCAGAGACGAAATCCACAGCGTGCTGCAGCGACACGGAAAACTCACCTACGAGGCCATGATGGAAATGACCTACTTGGATCAGGTTGTAAATGGTGAGTGAACAAAATACAGTCGAAACTGTGGCAAGTGATAATCAGCAGTGTTTGTTATCAGCATTGATAAGTGCTCAGATAAACATTTCTGCCCGGAGACATATCTTCGTATCTCAATTTTGGAACAAGTCGAAAATTGTTTTTCTCTCAACTGAGCACATTTATTATTATTTGTTTATTGTGGCAAGTAACCTTTGAAGTAGTCTAAAATTTGTTTTACTAACGCATTTCTTAACTGAGACCATTTATTATTATTTGTTTATTGTGCCCAGCAAGCAGATTTTCAGCGGGGGGCAGAAGTAGAAATTTATATATAAATCAAGTAAAAACGTTGCAGTCGGGTGAAACCGACAGCGTAATACTCGTTCACAGTGTAATAAAAGATACACCCAATTTTTATATGTGCAATGCAGAATTCATCTCTAATTAATTATAACAAACACAATCCATTAAAAAGGGAAATTCGTTCAGTTTTGACAAAGTTATGGAAGTTTGAAATATGGGAGCTATGGATCCGAGAGCTTTACCTGTCAAAATTTTTGCCTATTTTGGCATGATTTTTGACAAAAACTTGAACTCCCTCAGAATCGGGTTTAATGTTGATTTTTATACTAATTATGACCAACACAATCGATTAAAAACAAAAATTCGCAATTATAAATTTTGAAAAAATATGTTTCGCAAATGAATAAGGGGGGGAGGGTACATGATATTTTCACAAAAAAATGAAAAATTTTTATTTTCAAAAATTCATTTATTTTAAATGCAGAAGTAATCTAGATGACAAAACATGGCCAAAATGCCATCAAACATGAAAATCGGTTCAGTTTTGACAGAGTTATGGAAGTTTGAAATATGGGAGCTATGGATCCGAGAGCTTTACTTGTCAAAAGTTTTGCCAATTTTGGCATGATTTTTGACAAAAAAAATTTGAGCCCCTCAGAATCGGGTTTAATGTTGATTTTTATACTAATTATGACTAACACAAATGATTAAAGACAAAAATTAACAATTATAAATTTTGTGTGTGTGCACACGAACACAGAAATTGATTGCGCTTCAGCTAATCAGCTGCGATTGGTCCCCGCTACTGAAAAGAGATTATTTACAAACCAATTTGCAAGACTGTAGTATTTGATTTGAATCGATTAGTGTTGCATATTTGCACAATTCCCTCGTTAAAGCCTGTGCAAGATTATTAATCATATATAAATTTAAATATTTCGCACTACTCTCGCTTACAGAGACTCTGCGTAAATATCCCGCACTGGCGTCGCTAACACGGATTCCCTCCGAGGACTACAAGCTGCCCAGCGATGGGGAGAACGCCTCAGATGGCCACATAGTTCTGGAGCGGGGCATCAAAGTGCATATACCCGTGCGTGCGATACACTACGATCCGCAGATTTATCCGGAACCACACGAATTCCGACCAGAACGCTTCGATGCGGCCGCCAGCCTGCAGCGACATCCAATGGCGTTCCTCGGATTCGGGGACGGTCCGCGCAACTGCATCGGGCTGCGCTTCGGTCGGATGCAGGTGAAGGTGGGCCTGATCACCTTGCTGTCTGGCTTCCGCTTCAGCCTGCCCCCCGACGGACCCGCACAGCTGCCCATTAGCAACAAAAATCTGCTGCTGGTGCCCGGCGAGGGGGTCCGACTGCGCGTGGAGCGGCTGCCCGCCGGCGCTTAAGATTACCAGTCGCGACGAGTGTAAATAAAAGGCAATAAACAAATAACAGCAAAACAAATAACAGCAATGGAAATGCTGCATAAACAAATTATGCATAGAGCCAAGGGTGGGGGAACACTCAAAGCTGATCGAGTGAAACCAAAGATAATGCAAATACAATATAAACATTTCTCGCACAATACAGAGAGAGTAAGAGAATGTGCCCTCAGTATACTTGCATATGTCTGTGTGTATATTTGTGAATTATATATGTGAATATTTATTGCTGCCGATCAGCTTCGGCATTTGATCATGCGAGATCAAGCGAGAAAACGGGCGTTACCGACTGCGGTATACCCGTTCACGTTCTTAATTATTATTGTTTTAAAAAATGTCGGTGTTTATTAAGTTGTGTGGTGCTGGGGGTGGGATAGAGCGGGGTGGGGGGTCATCGCCGAAATTTTTTACCAAACTTTAAAGAAGGTTAAAAACTGTGTGAGATATAGGCCTTTCCGACTCTTAAGGGCGGGGGCGCTGGGGGCGTTCTAGTAGGCGTGGCCGGAATATCAAGGTGTCAATCTTTTGGGGAGGTCATCAGCTATCTACATACGAAGCTTGGTGGCTCTATCTTAAAAATTATGGGAAAAATACCCGTGTTATCGATTCGAACTATATATATAGGTTTTCAAGACAACAAATTTTTTTGTATTGTTTGGGGAGCATTCCTGCAATACAAGCATAGGCATATCCGATTTTTAAGTGCTTTAAAATTGTGGACTTTATCGATAAGTGATTTTGGGTGTTATCGGTTTGCCATGCCCACAGCAGGCGCAGCCCAAAATCCTTCACACTTTAGCTGACGCAGATACACACGAGTATATATGGGTGGTTTCCCGTTTTTAGCGAAAAGCCACATCAGAAATGTTTGTTTACTATTTGAAAATAAGCTGTTTACTTTCAAATGTATGTGCGGTAGTCATCTTATTATTTATATTGTCGTTGGTGAAACATCAGCATAAAATCAATTTTACGCTTTCGGCGGTCGATTGAAAGGCAAACCAAAATTTATAGACGCCACTGGCCACTGGGCTCCAGCAACAGCTGCTTAGTCATCGTCTGTCCAGACGGGCAAACCGACACCAACAGCAACAACAACAGCAACACAGACACCGACACCGACACCGACACCTTCAGGCACTAAATCACACAAATGACACACAAAACACACACACACACACACACGTAACTAGAAAGTTGTTGTGGTGCACAGCCATGTGAGCTGACCAAAAGCTGAGAGCTGCACCACACTTGATGCACTGCTCCACCTGGCAACTGTGTGTGTGTGTGTGTGTGCGTGTGTGTGTGTGTGTGTGTCACTCGCATAAATCCAAACATTTACAATATTTTGCTAATTAGCTGAATATGTGTGAATAATGAATGCACTTGATGTGCCGCAGCTCAACAGAAAGTGGGAGTACGTTGATGCCTGCTGCTTCTCTTGTGGGTGTCATATTAAATTTATGACTGCTTTCGTGTGCCCGAAACGGGCAACAAAGCCAGGACGCCAGGCTGGCTTCCACATTTGCCGATTTTACCGATTAGCTACTGTTGCACATTTGCAGGCAGCTGGAATAATGGTCTCGACATTAATCAATAGCAGGCAAGGCAAAGGTTCTGTCGTCAGGTTGTGCACACACGATGCGAGGAGGAGAGGCATGGAGATATATATGCATATATACAATATAATTTATACAAGATATCAATTATTGTATGTATTTCAATTCTGAATAGTCGATCGGAATGCGTACAGCCAATATTTTTAGCCGCTTATAACGACTTCTGCAGAAGTTCTACATATATTCAAAAGAATTTGTTTGCCATTTGTTTCTTTTTATGAATACTTTGCTTATACAATTCAATCAAATCTGTTTTCGAAGCAATTCATATTTTTTCGATGAATTTTTTTCTATATTTTTATGTATGATAAAATAATTCTTAGTTTTGTTGTACAAGGTATTACATGATAATATAAAATTTATAGAATAAGTCACAAAATAAAAAATTTTAACAATTAATAATAATTGTTTCAATTAAAAAATTAAATTTAAATTGTCGTTCTTAAATACTAAAAAATTAAGTCGTGTATTGATTGCATTTTATCATTTCGAGTGCAACAACCAACAAAAATTCTTATCCGACGTTAAAATGTTACTATTTTATTTAAGCGAATTAAATTTGAGAAAATTTTAATGTGTGTCTTAATTAATATTTGAACATTTTTATACACCCATTATCACAATTAAAAACTCTATGACCTACAAATAATTTTAATTTCTAAATTTCAAGTGACTGTTTTGATTTATTTATAAGGTTTTAATTTAATTATTAGTTTGTTTTATTCAGCCTTTATATTGTTCAAGTTTTAGCTGATTTAAGTTAACTCATTACACGAATTATTTATTGGTGTTTTATGATTTTTTATTTTAAAAAAATAGCAATCAAAGAATATATAAATTAGATAATACTCACATAATATAATTAAGTTGTTAATTGCATTATTTTTCTGTTTTTTATTTCTTAAAGCCATAAGATTAATTAAACAATTCTTTAAATAATTTTAAAGACGAATATATTTCCACATTTGTATTTCAATGTTATTTATAAGTTGTATTTTTCAATTTATTTTGAGAGCACAGCAGTTTAGATATTTTCCTGCAGATTCCAAAGCACAGTTCGCAGAAATACTCGAGCACGCGATATATAAGACTTATAACGAGACTGATCTGATCCACCAACAAGAGGCTCGCGTGAAGAGCCAAGCAAATCAGAATGCAAATTGTCAAAATAATGTCCATTTTATAAGGAACCGATTCGTCGGGCGACCACTTTTCAACTGATCCAAGCTCTTCTTGAGTCGGCTCCACTTGGCGTACAACTCCACTTCATTTGCTGAGTCAGTGTAAATTGGAATGGAAAATTTATTCTAAAGAGAGCGTCAAGCTTGACTTCTAGGCGACAAGCGTACGCACATTCACTTTATTCATATATTTATATTGATATTGTATTACTGAAAGGCGCTGAAAATGCGCAGTAAAATTCTTTCAAAATTTATCAGATTTAAGCATATACAAAAATTCAAAAGAAGTATAAATTTAATTTATATTATTATTTATATTATAATTGTACAATAAATTATGAAATATTCCCTACTGAGTTGTGTTCTCTTCGCTTACATATATTGCATCTTTTTTGAGACGTAAATTATATCGATATTTAATATTTAGGGTGCTTACAAGTCATGCACTATTGCAGAGAGTATTTTAATTTTGTAACGAATTGTGTAATATAAAGACTTTATGATTGAAAAATTAACTAAATTATAAGTTACACAAAAATATAAAATGATAGATTACAGTAACTAAATCTGTAACTAACAAAAAATTCGATTTTTATTATTGAAATATGGGAGCTATGGATCCGAGAGCTTTACTTGTCAACATTTTTTCCAATTTTGGCATGATTTTTGACAATATTTAATATACGTTTATACATTTTTTATAATGCTCTCTGAGGGGTTAAAAGGTGTTAAAAGTATGCATCAGTTAACGAAATTGTATTTAAAGAAATACTGACGTAAAAATTTGTATAAGGTATACATTTATGTTATGACATTGACTTGAATATTAATATTTCTTGTTACATAATTGTTTCGTTGTCGTTCACGACATTTCACTTGTGTTAATGGGGTTCGCTCGTATTTCGCTTGGGCGACACCATTTCATATAATTATCTTGTTTTATGCACTTTTAATTGGCAATTTCCCGTTATGGGGTAGTGCCAGCAAGGTTGCGACCATAATTCAGCCCAACTTTGTCTATTAAATGGTGCGCATCGTAAAAATGCAGAAGCGAGAATTTAGTTGTAATTTATTGGAGCCCAACTAGACAACTTGTGGCAGCTATCCTTAACAGTCCTGCACATCCCGATCAGCCAGCAACTTTGCATGTTCATCCACAATTACAAGGTGGCAGGCAAATGGGCAGGTGAAAGTCGGGGGCGGCAGGTGCTGCAGCTGTCGTCGTCGCATCCAGCACACAAAATGCGGAAGCGAGTGAAAAGCAATTATCAGGTGTCAAAATTTATATTAGTCTACCCCAAAAACGGGAACATTACAACAAAAAAAAAAAAAAAACAAATCAAAAGGAAGCAACACACAAAAAGTTGCCAAGGAAGCGAAAGAAACTTGAAAACAAGTTGGCGAACCAAGCTAACCCTTTGCCCCAGGACTTTCAGGCAAAATGATTTGTGGCGCAAGTGCATTGGCACGCAATGCAAACCTGGGAGGGTCAGGCAGGCGGTACCGGAGCGGACCCCATGACGACGCGACGGACGTCGGACGCGGATATCCTTTTCAACGTTTTCGCTTCATAACAATAATTTTTACGCTGCGAACAAATATTTTTTTTTTTTGTTGTTTCTGTTTTCTATTATTTATTGGCCGTGTGCGTGTGTTGTGTGAAAATGATAGGCTAACCATACACAGAGGGCGGAGGGAAGGGCGGGGGCGGCGTGATCCGCCGCCCGCTGGATATTGTGAGCCTGCAGAAACTAAAACTAAAGCTAAAACTGATATATGTGCGCAATTAAGCTGGCAAATGAGACGCTCGGCAAGTGGCGAGCGGAGTGGGGGGAGGGGGCAGAAAGGTAACTTCAACTCAACCGAGCGGTGCCTGACACAATCTGGTACCGTTATTGAAAATTGCCTGCCAAGTGTAAGAAAGTATATGTGTGTGAGTGTGTGTGCCTTTCGTAACGCTTAAAGTTTGTTTTTTATGTTGGGGGTGCCTTCCGCTGAGCATGAAATTAATTAAATGTGCGAACCAAATAATAACAAATAATTCCACAAGATTTATAGAAGAGTTTTAAAAAGCTTTGTTTAATACTCAATATATGCTCAATTCTTTTTAAATTAATTACGATAATACATTCTTAATCTGACATTAAAAAGAATTCGTTTAAAAAGATTGTAGATAGTATTTTTTAGGTCACAATTTTTAATTAATAATATGAATGCAATGGCTTAATGTATATGTACATAATGTATTAAATTAATCAAAACATGTAATGTCATTATTAAAATTCTGATATATTTCAATTATATAATGACAAAACTGTTTATTAAAAACAAAATAAATTAATTCAATTGTATATTATATATAAGGAATTACGTTAGTTATATTCGTTGTACCATAAGATTATTTTTTGAATATTTATTTAATACAAATTAATAAGAACTTTATATTTGCAAGAAGAACTTTATATTTGTTTATTAAGAGGCACCACATTATTTTTTTGACACTAATAAAAAACAATGTGTTTTTATTTTTATTTTATTACAATTGCTTTTAAATCAATGCTTTTCAAATATTTAAAATATAATACAAATGCTGTTGCCGCCGATTATGCCATAAACAATAACGCTTAACTAATTTGCCAAAATAGATTATATTTATTTGAAAACATTTTCAGGCTGCTTAAAATGGAAATATTAATTTTGAATGATTCTAATGGCTAATATGCATATTTATAAGTAACAATGGGAATTATTTGTCACGTATGCAACTATTTTTACTAGCTTTGCCAGCTGGTCCGCAGGCCAATGCCATGACCAATGACAATCAATTTCTGCTTAACACGCACTCGCTAACAACAAAAACAACAACAACAACAACAACAACGCACAGCTCACATGAGCTGTAACAGTTTTACAAGTGCTGCACAAACAAAATTCATTCATAAATTCACAAATGGCGCGCTCTCAAAAAGTGTGCAGAGCAAATTTCCCCCAAGAGCAGCGTTCAATTCAATTCTCGTTCAATGCGCGTTTCCTGAGCAATTCAACTGTGGTGAATTTCAGCAGCCACCCCCCATTGGGTAACGCGCCATCACACACACACAGACGCCGAGCATTACAAACAAACCAAAAGTTAGAAAAAAAAAGAAGGACGTAAAACGAGCGCCCACCAACAAAAAGCCAAATAAAATGTAGCCAGCAACAACAAAAATCACAGTTGTCTGATTCGTTCGCGACGCAACTGCCACCGGTAAAAACCACCCAGCCCACCCGACCGCCAAGTCGGGCAACACAACACCAACAATCGCACCGACGACGACGAGAACGATTTGCTGTGCCCATTCACATGTCTTCGGGTCGCTGGCGCTGCTTCGTGTGGCGCTCGCTGTGGCCGCCAGTTTCAGTCTAACGACGACGTTCGTTGCGACCGGTTGTGTTTTGGTGTGCGTGCTTTTGAAAAAGGCTGAAAATCGTGAAAAATCGAGTGTTGCATCTTTATCAAACTGTTGCTGAAGAACGAACAAAATGTTTTTATAAAACTGTCAAATAAAACGCTGACAAAATGTACTTAGAAATCGCCAAGAAAACGTTGTGAATCGAATCAATTTTATTGAGTGTGAAAACGTTTTAAAATTTCCATCAACTACTTAAAAAGGCTCAAATCGCTGCCACAATTAATAAGTAATTAACGACAAGTTGCATAAATGCAATACAACAACAGCGAATTGCAAACAAAAACAACAATCACGCTAAAAAAATAAAAAACGCTAGCAGCAGGCGACTCGCTCGCGTGTTTAGAGGCGCATCAGCTGAAAACGCGCGCGTTTTTCGCCGCTTGTTGGCAATTTAGTTAGCGAATGTTTCACTGCCCACTGCGTGTTTATTGTAATTATATTTAAAAAGCACGTACAAACAAAAAATAAATGAAAAACTAAAGCCATGTTATTTATAACAGTACTTACAGTAGCGCATGCCAGCCACTCCCCCCCAAACCCACACACACACACACACACACACACCGCAAACGACTCGGAGACGGTCAAAAGTCACAGTCGCATTTCGTGGCTGGACGCGTGTTTTTAATGTACTCATATGTATATATGAAATATGATATATGAAATTTGCCTATAAATGTGTCTGGCGCTCTGCTGTTTATTGCCCCACACGCCCCATTGTTCAAGCCCCATACTTGTGGCATGTGTTGCATAGTTTTAGGCGTGCACAATTCCAATTGCATATTTCATGTTGACTGCAATTTAAAGTTCATTGATATCCATAAACCGCACTCGCTAACGAAGCCGGCAAATGGCGAACGACAATTACACTCAGAGAAAATACCAGGCATCTGGTGCATAAATCAAGTGCAGCAATTTTTTAACTTCAGAATAAAGTATTATATTATACATTTTTTATAATCCCAAAAAGCATTTTCTAGTTCTATAAAAAAAACTAGAATACGATTCATACTTAATTTAAAAATAATCATTGAACATGTTACTTATGAATTAAGAATTAAGAATTTTTCTCTAAGTGTACGGTCGTATGCTATTTATATACATGTTTATATGTAAATATTCTGGCACATTATTAGTACAGATATTTGCAACAAAAATATGTTTTGGGCCCACTGCATGATAGATTTTTGTTTGGGCCAACATTCGCCGGCCGAGGTTGGCAACTTGGACATTTGGGAGCAAATGTTTTTGGCCTCTGCCATTTTCGTGTCATTTGCATTTTACATAAAACTTGGTCTGCATTTTATTGTTGTTGCCACTCGCTATCGAGTTGATTGCGATCGCATTTTGGGGCATGCACCCAGGTGAGAGGCCATGCATGATATGTTCCCATCCACATTTACACATGGAGCATACAAAATGCGATTTAAAATAATCGAATCGTTCAGACAACCATGAACAATGCATAATTCTATTACCAAATCAAGCCCGTTCTCTAATTTTCGCTACAATTGCTTGACAATGTCACAATATAATAGGGAAAATGGGATTTTTGCCATATGTGAGCACATTAAATTAAACTAAAATATAAAGCTAAAAAGTGAAGGGTCATAAGATATCTTTGGTACTGGCTTCAATTTCGTAGTTAGAAAAAAGCTAGTTCGGAATTTGAAGTTTATTTATAATTACATGTTAACCTAGCAACAAAAACGTATAAATCACAAATGAAGGCCAATAACGACCTTAAAAACGACTTTAAAAATATTTATACAAAAATGTAATATAAGCTTATGCATTTCTGTTTCTCTTGTTTACTAAAGCAGGCCAATTTTCTGGTGAATACTAAGAAGCACTAGCTACGACTTAAAATATATTTTTCGACAAGTCGATGTATTCAGAAAAACAAATATTTCGGACCGATTGTTCTATGTATGCTCAAAATAAGGAAATTGTTAGGTTCGTTAGAGCTGACTTTGATTAATACATCTATTATTAATATGCTTAAAAAAATTCTAAGAATATGTAGTACTTATTAAGAATCTGGTTATTTCCATAGATTATATTTTAATGTAACTAATTTACATGCAAAGCCATTTTAGTATACAATATGATGAAATTTTTAACTGTTGAAAATTCAACTTCATTTTATTATACAAAAAATATAACATATTTTTAATACTTTAAACAATTTCTGATACAAAATAAATATCAATTATAATATTATTCCAGTGTTAATTTGTAATTACAAAATCAAAACGTATTAGTTCTAAACTTTTACCTTTCGTTAATTATCTAAAAAAAATATAATATTTAATAAAAGCTAATGAATATATGTATATCACATATTGTTTTTGTATTTATTTATTTTTATACTTATATATTCAAAGATAAAAATAACAAAAATGAAATAATGAAAATGAATAAAAAAGCAAACATCAAATATATTGGAATGAATGAAGTACGTTTTAAATGCCTGCTGGCATTTAAGTATAGCACCGGCTTTTACTTCTGATTGAAATACACTCTGCACAAATGACGCCCCTTTCAGTGCACACACAACACACACACACACACCCACACACACTTTTGCATATCAATGGCATATTACTCAGGCCCAATTTCAGTCGAACAAACGCAGCAAGCTTCTAATTTGAGTCCAAGTCATCGCCAAGGCCCAGCAAAAATCACAACATTTCGCCCCAGTATTTGGACATAATGCCAAAGAAGCTTCCCTTTCCCCCACTTTCCACTCTTTGGCATGATGTGGCAAAAATGCAGCACATGAAGTCGAACCTTGGCTTATTATGCCCTGCAAGGTGCTCTTGGCGTTGTTGTTGTTGTTGTTGGTGTTGTTGTTGCCGTTGTTAATAACAAGCGATAATAATCAACTTCCGTGCCGAGGGCGCTTATGCGGGCTAAGTAATGGGGCAGGAGGTGGCAGAAGCGCAGGATGAGTGGGCAAAGTGAGCAAAACTTTCCATACTTGAAGGCGCCGCCAAACACTATAGCATACATTTAGCCATACATTTTGATATATGGAGAATTTTATGCTAATTTTATGCTTGGGTCGCGACTATAAAATGGAGCAAAGCTGAGAAAAATAATTTTTGAGAAATGTCGAAGTTGCATCGCGATAAAACACGAAATATATCACGTGCTAATTAATGTGTGTGTGTTGAAAATTGAAAATGTGAGGCCGAATATGAATAGGAATATGCATATGAATATGAGGCTAGTCTGGTTTGTTTTGGCAAGTTAATGCAGCATCTGCATCAGTTTTGCTGCATAACCTTAGGCGCACACGCGAAACGCAAATATAAACAAAGCCCTGGTTTGACCTTGCATGATATGACAACAAAAAGTTGGGGAGGGGCGGAGGAAATGTGTCACAATGTGCGCTACATTTTTTTTATGTCAATGTGGCAGTACTTGTGGCATTGCTGCTGCACACAATTGGCACATAATTTAACAGCTGATTATACAAATTGTGCGACATGTTTTAAGCCAATAGCCCAGGCCCTGTTCAGGGTCTGCTGTCCAGACTTTGCATGTCCGAAACGATAAACATAATATACGACTTTGGGCCCTCGCCGATGCGATATACAAAATTCCATGAGTACCGCTTATTACTAGCCATAAATTTGGCAGAAAAGAACAGTAGATTTTTAGGCAGACCTTAAATAATATATATTTAATCTTGAATGGTTTTACGACAAACAAAAAATTTATCATCTTGTTATTAGTTTATTTTTAATTATACTACAGCCATTTTCTTTTTTTTAATTTTAATCATATTTGCGAATAAACTAATATATTTTTGTTTTTTTTTTTAATTTTAATGAATATAATTTGCACATAAGGTCAGCATACTTTCTTCTAAAATAATATTTTTTACTGAAAATAACTCAGAAATTTGATTTTCGTTCAACTTATAACGTAAAATTGATTTCTATTTAAATTTAGCTTTGAGTGCTATTTCTCTAATTATTTGTAAGCACAGGAAGCGGACAATTTTATTTCTATTGTGACTATATTAGGAGATAATTATTAGTTCAAATTACAGGTCGTCTACTGTATATTTATGGCATAGGCTGGCTTCAAACCTAACCTGAATAACACTCGATTGGAAATAAAGTCTATTTACTGCCGGCCGCAACTGGCAGAAACAATTTTAAAATGACATTTCATTAAAATTCTTTTTGTTTTATTTTTGCATGGATTTTTATTGATTTTCACCTGCCTGAGTGCAATTGGAAGCAAAGTTTCTCGTGTGTGTCCTTTGCTTACATTGCACGTCCTGGCCTGAGGTCGTGCCAGCTGCCCTGCAAAAGTTGACAACACAAGGCAACAGACAACAGCCAGCAGACAAAAGACAAAAGACAACACTAAAAATGTCTAGTAAATAGGCCTAGCAATATTATTAATAATTTAGAGCATGCCGGGCTCGTCAGTTTCGATGTGCAGGCAGGAGGCGGGGCGAGTAGCCGGACAGACAGACAGCCGCTCTTACTAATACCTGAGTCTATTACCTGGAAGTATTGCCCATGCAAATCCTATTTGCCAGCCGAAGCCCTAGCAAGCTCAGCGTGTGGCCTTTAATACTGTTAGTACAGCTAATTGGTGTTCGTTTTTATTCATGTGTGTAACAAGAAATTAAACTTAATTTTATAGAGGTAGAGAGGGATAGTAAATGGAAAGGGGACGCTCACTTAGGGGGAAAAACCACAAATTTGCCTATTAAGTTTACAAATGTAGTAACAAAATCACAAACCAGGATCGGGATTCAAGTCCCACTATTTAGCAAGTTTATTGTCTTACATTAAAGTTTAAATAAAATGGTTACTAGTTTTTAAGTGCCTAATTATAAAAAATATTTTTATATTAATATATTGTAAAATATTTCTGATTTTGTTTAGATCCGAGAATAAGTAAGTGGTGTTTTAGTTTGTTTTTTTGTTTTGTTTTAATTTAACTCATTTGCCAACTCAGCTGCCGAGAACTTTATTTAATTTAAGTAAATTAAATTCACCTTACAAGGTTGTTAAAAATTTCCTCTTGGAAATTATAATTCTATATAGTAGTATCTATCAATTTGAGGCGTCGTCAAGTGAATTTCTCCTTGGGCCCAAACCCAATTACAACTGCATTGCGTCAGGCCTATCAGCCAACATGTCACATGCACTCGGCCTAATGGCTGGCAATAGAAATGGCGACTGCAGCCATGAAGCGCAACTATTTCAGACTCAACTTCATATAGTGCTGCACGATTTTATGCTTTATTTACGACCCGGCCAACACTTACACACAGTCACACACACACGATACGGCACAAACGAAACATTTCATTTCCGTTCCATAAACAGTTTTGGCCCCGGGCAATGTTTAAATGCTACAGCAAAAGCAAAATGAAATGAGCAGAGGCAACGGCAGCCAGAGCCGTAGGCAACATGCAACACCTTCGCCAGATAGTTGTTGCCAGTCGGAGTTAATTTCTAGCAGCTGCTCGCCTATACAATTTACAGAGCCTGAACACGCAAAACTCTTGGCAAAAATGCGAAATACTGACGGGAGCTTCAATCCTCGGGCAGTTGGAGCACAGATCGGGAACCGGGAACCGGGAATCGGAGCCCAGTGGGCGCTTTAAACTTGAAAGTTTTTAATTTAGCGTATTTTCGACGGCATGATTATTGTTTGCCTTGCCGGCCTGCCATTGTTTCGTAGTTTCGATTCTGTTTTCAAGTACTTTTGTTGAACTTTCCGCTGTTTGCACGCATAAATAACAACAACAGCAACAACATCGTGCAATGCGCAACGGCAACCAGCACAAGTTGAAGCCAAAAGAGGCGCGCTAATGACTGCCAATTAACATGGCTCAAACCGTCAGGAAACTGGGCAGGGTTCATAAAAGCCCCGTAGGCCTAGGTCACTGAGCTTTGCCCATCCTCCGCCCTGGCACAGTTCAAGTTTACACTTTAACAGTTAAATCATATATACGATTTTATCATGCAGCTGCACTCCTCGAACACAATTAAACATGTGAAATGTGCTCAAGAATAACATAAAGCAAAATCAAATCGAATTAGCAATAAAACGGAGAAAGTGCTTAACCGTCCTACGCAATGTTCACAACATATATTCAAAGATTGCGACCGACCAACGCCTGGGCGTATGCAACAAATGTTTTTGTGCTTCTCGCATTCATGTGCCAGAGATGCAGTCTCCAAAGAGTCGAAGTGCCAGCCGAAGTTATTGGTAAGTCAATATGTTTGCAATAATTGTATTAAAATTGAAGAAAATATTCCAATAACTTAAATAATTAAAAACTAATTTATACCGCAGCTGTGCGTTTTGAATTTTATGATTTAAAACAGAGCATAAAAGCGATATGTGAAATTTTCGTTTATTTAACTGGTTTTTATATTTTATTAGAATAGGCATTTTTGTTTTTTATTATAACGAATTAATTTTTAGGAGATAGGGAGTTCAAAAATCACAGCAACTAAAAATTGTTTGTTGTCCGGATTCTGTGTGAATTTTACATAATCAGTTAGAGTCAAATGATATCGAAATAATTTATTAAACTAGATAAAAACTTTATAATTTTAAATCACCGTAGTAATCGATACAATTTTACAGTTAGGCACAGCGTTTAAGTAAATTTAGTAACCATATTAATTTTAGGATTACTGATGAGACTTCAAATGATGCAATTTTTTATTAAATAAAGTATTTTGTTTATCAAGAGCGGGGTAAAGGCTTAGTTAAGTTGTCAATTTTAAAAAATCAAATTTTTGTATCCCCTCTTTTTCAAAAAACTTTTCTAATGAATTCTCATTGAGCTTACAAAAATTAACTAAAGCTTGCTTGCTTAAAAAATAACAACATTTTTATAAAGTTTTACAGTTTTCGATGTCTTTCTTGATCATCTTTCAGTAAATCAATTAGTCAGCAGGAATGTGTATTCATTTATTTTAGTGTATTTCACAAAATACTGAATATATATTTTGATATAAAAAAAATTAATATTTTTTTAAACTATATCTATTAAATTTAATAGTAATCTATATTTAAAAATAATTTAAATGAGTAAAACTTTTTAAGTGACATGCTCTTTAGATAAAAAGATAATATACTCGCAGATTAAATTTCAAAAAAAAAAATATAAAATGTAAGCAGCAACAGCGAATATAATCCGCCAATAAAAACCAACAATTAATATCTCAATAAATATCATAAAATAAAATTAATAAATTGAAGAAGAAAAAAACGGCATTTGAATAAAACGAAAACAAATCATAATTGTAATAATAGGCTTCATGGGGAGCACTCAGTTGTAATAATAATTGTAATCTTTTTTTACTCCATATTTATTATATACCAATTAACGTTGATTGTGACAGATTATTAATAGCCCAACACGAATGCTCTGCTTTATTACAGTTGATCCCAAATTTAGTTATCCAATAGCAAATGTGACAGCGCCGGTGGGACGTGATGCCTTCCTCACATGTGTGGTGCAGGACTTGGGCCCATATAAGGTATGAGAAATACTTCCCGAAAGTCTGTTAATAGCAGACCATCAAATCAGAGATAACCCACCCAATAGCTTGAACAGCAGGCGAAAGCCGAAAGCCGAACGAACCCCTCAGCTCAATTACACACTCAATAAGCAGCCACAAAAACACCCAACCGTTCGCATTAATATTCATTAGCATTTTACCTCCAGCCAGACGGGTATACTCGTTATCTCAAAGACCAAATCTCGACACCCAAAAACAACACCAACAATCGCAACAGCAACAACAACAACGAATGGAAATGAAAGTGAAAATAAAAACATAAATAGGGATATGCAGAGCTTAGCAATAACAAAAGCGAAAATCACATAAAAAGTAATTGAAATATGAATGCGAGTGTGTTAAGCGAAGGGCAGCACAGCACAACAAAGTGGGCGGGAGGCTTGAAGGGTGCGCTGTTTGAGGTTGGCATTCAGGGGTAGGGAACATGCTTCATCATCGCTTCTGTAAATGTCTGTCTGTGGGTTATGGCGGGGAGTATGCAGCCACTGGTTCAACAACAAAGCCAAAGGTAAAACAGCATTGAAGCGCAAAGCTTTGTTCTGTCAACAGCCCCCAGTTTAGCTACGCCCCCACCCCCCAACTCCCACCGAAACCAACACCAACTTCTATGCACAATTAAGCGATGTTCTGCTTAAAGATAATTGAGCAGGCACTTGGGTGTAATTACTTATTTTATGCTGACAGTACGGTTGGGTTTTTTAGACCCAAATGTTAAATTCAATTTAATTCCACTCACAAATAATTTATTAGCCATCGATATGTCAGAGTTAAATGATGTAAATATTAATATGTATGTGTATATATTTGTTAACTGGAATTAAAATCGAAATTGCTTAAATAGCTGCACGTGTTAACATGTTGGCTCAGCTGAGACCCCAAATTGTTTCCCCAAGTCTGCCACATTTACACATGCAAAGTGTTAGCCCGAAAGGGTTGTGGAATTTCTGGGAACTGGAAACTAGGGGACAAGCTATTGTATAACAAATATATATACCAATTTCAAGCTTAGCTTGCATGCTGCGTGTTTTATCGCATAATAATTTACCCGCGTAATTGTACAATTACTGCTATGTGTTTGCTACTGTGTGTGTGTGTGTGTGTATGTGTTTCCGTGACAAACCAGCCAGCTACTTTAGAGTTAGAAATAAAATACTCGCACTTAGAAAAGGTTCTTGGAAAAGGCTTTTCGATAATTGTGGTCGAGTGCATGCTCGCTATTTTATAATTTTAGAGAAATGCATAGCCTGGGTAATCTGGGTAAATTAGTTGAATTATTGCAATACTATGGCAAATACCTTAAAAGAAGTACACGAATTCCTAAAGCACAACTACGTAAAAAAAGGACACGGGGGAAGGTGTAGGTACAGAAACATTATACCATTTTTTATGCATTTTCATTGGTTATAGATTATGCAAACATTGTACATAAATCTGGATTATTTATAGACTAATAAATAAAGCAAACAAATATATCCTAAAAGAATTCCAAATTTTTAAAGAGAAAAGAAAAGAATCATTAAATAATTGTAATTAATTTACAGTTTCTTACATCATTTAAGTTGCTTATGTTAATTACTTGGAAACGTTTAAAGTTTTTATAAGATCCATGTACAGCTCCTAAAGTTAACTTTACTAAGAAATCAGAACGTATTCTATTTTAATCAAATGAATAATTATTTTAATCGATTAAATCAAATTAATAAATTAGAAAACTTGTATTTAAATAAATAAATCTTTATCTCTATATTAAAATTTTGAATTCATTTGAAATCATTTAAAATATAGTTGTCAATAGTAATAAAGCCATTTATTTGTATAAGCTTAAATGTAACAACACCTTGGATCCGCAGACCATATCGTGCGTAAATAATAAATAAAATTTCTACTAAAAAATTAATAAATGTTATATTATTGCTCATAATAAATTAATTTAAATTACATCATTTAGTTTAGCAAGATATAAATTGATATAAAGTCAAAATATATTTAGCTTCAGACATTCCTTCCAAAATAAACCAGCTGTTGGCTATTCCCAATTTTCCCTTGCAACACAAATAGACCACATAGGGGTCGTCTGGTAAAACAAATACCCGCCTATTAAACTCCCAATTCTGTTTAATTTCCCACACAGGTTGCGTGGCTGCGTGTCGATACACAAACGATTTTGACCATACAGAATCATGTTATAACCAAGAATCAACGCATTGGCATTGCCAACTCGGAGCACAAGACCTGGACGATGCGCATCAGGGACATCAAGGAGTCGGATAAGGGCTGGTACGATCAAAACTAATCAAAATATGGGATCATGATTCCGAAATATGCATATATATTACGCTCACTTATTCACAGGTACATGTGCCAAATAAACACGGATCCAATGAAGAGCCAAATGGGCTACTTGGACGTTGTCGGTAAGTGAACAGAAGACAGAAAATCAAGCAGCGCTGTGCTGCAACTACGTGGGGCAATAAAAACTTTTGCCTTTTCCATTTCGTTTGTCAAACAATTATATGCCTCGTTGCCACGGTGGCGAGCCATTGTTCGAGCTGCTATTCGCATTCGGTTTTGCGCGAATAAAATTTAAAAATATATAATATATAAAAGTAAAAATATATTGCAGTCGGGTGTACATGATGGCACAATACTCGTTCACAAAACAATAAATGCTTGATGAAATCGAAAATGGTCTAAATTATTATTTTTGTTTGGAAAATTTTATTTTTGAATATTTTGGGGTTGCAAATTATCGTCTCGATATCATCAAAATACTTTCTGTCAATTTTTTTGCAACTTTAATTCTAAAATTATAGATTATATGCATTTATTTTTAATGGATTTGGTCGCTTTCCCACGCCCCCAGTGAGCGTATCTAAAAAGTTTTTATGTGATTTTTCGAGAAAGTCATCAGTTATTTATCTGAAAAAATGTTATGTAACAAGCTTTAAAACTGAAAAAAATCGTTAAAAAATTGAATATTATAAAATCAATGCCCCCAGTGGACGCAGCTAAAAAATCACGAGTATATATTCCAAGTTTCTCCAGCTTCCGTAGCGATATAGGCGAAAAAAAATTACGTTCATACGGACGGACAGAATAGACATTGCACAAACCCAAAATACTCATTTCAGTCCGGGAAAGAGTATAAAAACAAAAATAAATAAATAAATTCGCCAACGGTGGCAACAAAACGTTTCCGCATCGCGGCAGTGCGAGAAACTGAATTGAGTTCGCTCGCTGGTTTATGAAATTTCGCTGGCTAATGCACACGACCAGCCAGGAAAACATCGAGTGAGCGGCCGGTGGCAGCTCCCCTCGATTGCAACTGCTTAAACATGTTTAACCGTCCGCTGAACCGCAGAAATTGTTGATTTTGAATTAAAACGGCGCACGGACCGAAACAGACGTAAGAAATGCGTCCGGCCTAGCAAACCAGGTGCGGGTGCCAGTCCGGCTGCAACTGCAACTGCGAATACGAACTAGTTGTCCATTTGCGGTCTTCAAACTGCGACCCCCTTCCACCCATAGTCAGCTGCCTAAATACCTTGCGCTGGCAAATCTAAATCAACGCGCTAAATATTTTAGCCGGACTCGGTCCTTGCGCCAAACACGAAAAACTATAATCAACTGTGTGTATTTGCAGTGGATAATCAGCACACCACAGCGACAGCGGCAGCAGCAGCAGCAGCAACAGGAACAGGAAGGCTGCTGAGGTGGGTGGAGTGGGCGGCTTGGGGGAACGCTCGTGCTGATGATTTTCGTGACCAAGTGCAGTTAAACAGCCGACAACAAACGGCACAGTTGGCAGCTCTGTCCGTTTGAATGCCGTTTCCCACCCACACAAACACAACCAAAAGGACAAAATGTGTGTGATATTTGGGCACCCATACAAAGGCATTTGGATCCGACCGGCATTTAAGCTGATGAGATTTTTATAGACAACTGCATTTTGAAATTTTAGCAATTTTCGTCTTTTGTCGTCATTGATAACTAAACTTCCAAATAAACATTAAATATGACAATTGAAATTGTGAGTTTGTGCTAAGTTGAAAGTAGAAGAAAAATGATTAAGTATTGAAAAATATAAATATTAACATTTTTTAGTTTTTTTTATTAGGACTCGCAACATTAATAATTAAATTAAAACTGATTTCAGCTTAAATTAAGTACAAATATTTAATGGTAATCAACTTGAAATTTTCGATTATCTGGTGGCATGGAATTATCGATATTATAAAATCAAAAGATACTACATATATATCTATCGTTAAAAAAAAAACCCATTATTTTTATGAGTACAAAATGGAATTAGGTGTATTTTCGTGGAACAATTTTATTATTTCAATTTTATTTAAATATTGGAATATGAATATTAATCGAAACTGATAGAAAATGAGAGCAAAGAATTTTACAATAAAGAGTTACGTAAGAAAGGTTTTCTCAATCGAATGCACGCTCATTTTTTAAAAATTAACTTTTAAATAATTTGCAAATGTTCATTCTATTAAACAATAGATTAGAGAAATTTACACTTTTTCTTGAAGTGTACCATAATGCAATGTTGTATTTAGGCACATGGAATATCATATTATCTCAGAAGCAATCACAACCATTTAACTTTGTTGTTGTTCCTCCCTGCATATTGCACTCTTACCTTCTATTCAGTACAACTCCCGTTAAATACTATCCCTTACAATTCCTGACTTTTCTTTCAGTCGTAGCTTTGGCCACTTAATGACCGTTCAGTGGTCAGCACAGTTCAGTGCACAGTTGAATACGTCAGAGCTCTTTGTTGCCAGCTCCCTTCGCCCCCCCCCCCCTGTCTCCAGCTTCGTCCCTCTACCCAGCATATAACAAGCTGTTTGTCAACACCAGCACATTTTTTGGTCATTTACCGACCACATAATTGCGGCATATCATATGCATATATATACACGTACCACAGGCGCCTATTCGACGCCCGCTCCTGCTCCATTGTTCGTTCCACCCTGACATTTCCACGGCATTATTACGTTTTCCTGGTTCATAGGTTTTCCGTTCTGGGCGCAAACATTCGCCGCTGCGGTCGTGGTCATATTACGAGAATATATAATTATACTCTTTCACGAATTAAAAAGAGCATATTCGGTTTAATCTATTAAATCTATATATCTCTTCAGTCTTATAGTTAGATATATTAAATTATAATCAGACAGATTACTAAAGATCTCCTGAAAGGATCACCAAAAAAAAAAAATTTTTTTTTTGATTATCTATTTTGGAGGCCGCAAAAATTTGTATCTCCCATAATTTTAGAGTTACCAAAATTTGGCTGACCGTTTTCGGATGATCTCCACAAAAGATCGAGTCGAAAAATTGCAGCCACATAATACATTATAATGAAAACTGTTTTAAGCAGATTTCACACTGTGAAGGAGTATTGCCCAGTCGGTTACACCCGACTACAATGTTCTTACTTATTTTTTATTTATTTTGTGAAGTTTTTTTATGTTCTTGTTTTATTTTTTGTTGCGTCGCCGGGACATATGAAAAGTTTATCCTTTAAACAAAGGCGCAGACAAGTACTCATTTGTTGTGTGTTAAAGTGCATGCCAGGATATCATTTGGGACACATGAATATGAATCAGATTGCCAGCTGAGTGAATAATGAGTGCAAAATATTTAAATGCAATATAAAGTACAAATTAAAAATACTTATTTAAAATACGTGACAATGCAGATCATATTACTGCAAGTCTCCCACACAGATGATATTTCTCATTGTATCTCTCTCTCTCTCTCTCCCTCTCTATCTCTTTCTCTTTACATGCGATTTTTTTTATTTATTTTTTATAAACATTATCTGGCTGCGACGACGACGAACGTCTGGCGGCCTCGATTGAATTGCTGCTGCTGCTGCTGCTGCTGCAGTACCGCCGGATATCCTAGATTATCCTACAAGCACGGACATGGTCGTAAGGGAGGGCAGTAACGTGACGCTCAAATGCGCTGCTACCGGTTCACCAGAGCCGACAATTACATGGCGACGTGAAAGTGGAGTGGCCATCGAGTTGGCCAACGGCGAGGAGGGTAAGTCAGCATTGCCAATGGCTTTGGGACAAAGTTTGGGTTTGGAGTATTCCCACCTTCTCTCTCTCTCTCTCTCTCTCTCTTTCTCAATATATGTGTGTGTGGGGGAGTATAAACCAGTTCTGTGTGTGCCTGTGTGTGTGTGTCAGTGGTAAGTACTTTTTGCTGTTGTTGCCAGCATGAGGTTTGCCAGCCAACATTTTGGAGTACTTTTACACAAAAAGGTAGCGACCAAGCAGCAGCCAGCAGCAAGCGACTGGGTTATGGCCCAGCAGACAAGTGCACAACAGCACAACGGGTACGTGGCCAAAGCGCCCGAGCACCTGTTTCCACCTGCATATTTTTTGCGAGTGTCGATGTGTCGGTGGCAACGCTGCCTCCTCCCCCTCCTCCACCGCTGATGATGACGTTTGATGGCTGCACTGACAGAATTAGCGAGTGGCCAGGCCAGGCAGCGTGTGTGCAGGGGCGGGGGGGCGCTTCAATGTAGTAGTACCAACTGCTTTTCTAATTGGCCTTGAAGGGTCTGTGAGGGGGCTTAACAAACTGCAATGTTGTTGAGGCTTTGATTTACAGCGGTTCAGTTGTTGTGTGGTTATACAATAAAAATAAAACTAATAAAAATTAGTAAATTTTAAACCCAAACCCAGAAATACACTCGTGAATAACCAATAAATACACTCAAAAACTAACTAAAACTTACAATCAGTACAAAAATCTTTTAAGTCAAAAAAACCATAAATACACTCATAAATATATTGAAGGAATCCATTTTACACAATAAATTTTACTATTTAATTACGCCGATAAATTCCTCGGAGAAAAATTAGGTACATTTTTTTCTAGTCATTTATGAGTTTATAGATGTCCTCATTAATATAATTATAAATGTATAAAAAATATTATTTATTGAAAAATATTTTATAAGAAAAACTGAATATTCTCATGAATACACAAATAGTATCATATTAAAATATTTAAATAGTTTTAGCAGACATGTGGATAATTTTAAGCAATCCAATCACTCATGAGAATTAATTTCTTTCCCTCGCAAAATTCGCTCTGTGTATTCCATTGCATGAGCTATGCTATATAAGCAGGTCGGGCCTTATCAAAGTCCACACGAAAGGCCAAAATCAAAGGTTGCCTAGCAAAAGGCTTACAAAAAATGCTAAAAAAAAAAAACAAAAAACAGTTCAGAGAAGCGGTCAAAAAAAATCAGCATAAATAGAAAAGTTGGTGAAATGACCTTTTCACTGTGGCTTAAATGTCTGGCGCCCTATAAAGGCCAGTTCAGTTGGACCATTGAAGTGCCCGCTACGATTTTTAATACGCGATATGTGTTTGTGTTGCTGATTTCGTAATCTATGCTTGGGTTTTATGGCTTTGTCATTTCATTTGCAACAGAAAACAGGATATTCAAAGAAGTTAACATCAATATTATATTAGAGCGATGAAAGAAGAATGTTATTAAGCCAGTTAATTTAAATACAAATTAATTGTTTTTGGCATTTAAATTCTGAAGTGAAATAAAACTCAAAATAAATTTTATTATTTGCGTACTTGAAATAAAAAAGGAATTTGGAAAAAACTCTATTATATTTGTAGGTTCAACATAATTTTCTATATATCAATTACTTTGTAAAATTTAAAAATATTTTTAATCATAAATAAAAACAGATAAAGAAAAATGAAAATAATATATTTCAAACAAAATAAAATCAAAGTTGCAAATTAACTAAAGAACCAAACCAACAAGTCCGCATTCAGTCGGTAGGGTATTTAGTGAGCGGTGCTTTAAACATACAAACAGTTTCTTGTTTTAAAATTGCCTGCTGTTTGTGGGCTAAAAGTTTTTCTGTGTTTGAAATTTGATTATTTTGGTTTGGTTGTTCAAATGAAATCATGGCGTCCGAGTAAAGTTTTTATGCTATTTTAGCGTGGCGCGATTTTGGCGTTCATTTCGACCAAATTACACGCTTCTCGTGGCTATTACGTTTAATGGCCGCACAAAAAGTGTGGCTAATAAGCAATGCGGCCAGTCTGGCATTAAAGTCGGATGGCGACCTGCCCTGGACGAATCAATAAACGAAAAATCTGCTTATTACTCGTATATTTCGCTGCCGGTGGACGGTACGTAATAATATCAAGCGCAAACCAGCCAGTACTTCCGCTTCCGGTACACCCAACCACACACACACACACATACACACACACACACACCCAGTCATAGGCACATAAATAGATAAAGGACATATCCATATCATCATCATAGTGCACTTGCAGTCTGTGCTGCTGCCGGCTTAGCCAACAACTATGCAATTTATATAATAAAAATCCAGTTTGGCTATCAAAACAGGATATTTGCGTGGACCTTTTAGACCCCCATCTAACCTTCCCTTTCCCACTAAAGGCCATTTTGCATGGCGAATAGCATCATAAAAGTCGCTAAAAGTTTTCGCTTTTGTATGCAACTTTTGTTGTACAAAATAAACCCCAATGGCCAAATGGTTGGGCGAACAAAATGCATGACAGAGCTTAGGCGAATGTAATAACTATCATTACATGGCCAAAACATTTTGTAGATACATTTGTAGTTACAGCTCTTGTAATTGCGTAGGTGCTTTTGTTGGGCGCTAACTTTGGCAAGTGTGTCTATTCAAAGGAAAGGATTAGTTTTGATAGGAAATAGACAGATAAGTAGCTGAAAGAAATAATCTATTTAATTCAGGCTACTTAAAGTTATTATTCACATACCCATGCATAAACGCATATTTTTTCTAATGTTGTGTTCAATATTAATTATGTACTAAATTGAAACCAAAAATCATCAAAACTACAAAAAAAGAGAAGAAAGTTATTTTACTGGAAAAGTTCTTATTTTTTAATACTTGAAATTTTAGGAAAAATATTTTTTTTACTCTATATACTAGCGGATGATAGATAGAGCATGATTTGTTTTTTTTTATATTTTGAATAATATTTTTAAATGTTGCAGAAATACAACTCACATATTGAGCCAAGTAAAAAATATTCAGAAAAGAAAAAAAATGTCCACCTTGACCAACATTAAAAGTAGAACATTTTTTGTTTTTGTTTTTTCGTAGTCTGGTAATTTTGCTTTTATATTTGCTCCATCTATCTTGTCTTTAGTTTTAAAGTCATAATTTCTCATTTGCAGTTGCCAGCATTGAGGGCACAGATCTGATCATACCCCAAGTAAAGCGTCAGCACATGGGCGCCTATCTATGTATAGCTTCCAATGGAGTGCCGCCCTCAGTGAGCAAAAGGATAACACTTGTGGTGCATTGTAAGTATTAATATATATAATAAAAAAAATTTTGATTTTTAAACAGTTGTTAAATACTAATTTTGAAGTTAATACCAATTCGACAATATGACTTAATTAATTTCAGTTCCACCAATGATCACGGTACAGAATCAACTCATTGGCGCTGTGGAAGGCAAAGGTGTTACGCTGGAATGCCAATCGGAGGCATATCCCAAGTCCATCAACTATTGGACACGTGAACGTGGTGAAATTGTGCCACCCGGTAAGTTTAAACTGGTTTATACTTGTTATAATCAAATAAATAGTTGAGTTTAGTTGAGTTGCAAGTTACAAAATTTATTTGATTATTGAGAAACTTTTGGTTAATAATTTAAATTTTATTACGCTTTATTTACTTTAATGAATAAATGTATAACTTTATGAGTGTGACGGTAAAACCATAATAAAGATAATTAGTTATTGTAGAACGGATACTCTGGGCTTCTCAGCTAAAACAAGCTCTCTAAAAATAAAAGTTGAACTCCCGTAATGTGTGTGGAATATTAAATAAAAGTTGTACTTATTTGAGTAGTTTCCCAGCTGTCAAACTACTCTCGACATTTTACTGTCAACTATGTAAATAGAAATTATCATTTAGCAATTCATAATCCACGACAAGCACATTAGCAGGCGACAGCCCGTATATGGATGTGTATATTTGCCCCTATAGGGAGAGGGCGCGCTCCCAATGGATTCCGCCCCAAACAAACCAAATAAGCAGAGAACTAACCGCGCCAACTAACCAACTGATGACCGTCGAGTGCGCAGTACGCGTGAAAAAAGTTTTTAATTAGCTGATTTAGTAATACGAGTGCGAATTACATTTGAGTACCCCTCCCACACACCCCAACACTGTACGCCCCACGACCCACACAGACAGACAGACAGATTCTGGGCGTAAAAGCTAACCAAACCTAATGACGGTTGTCTGCCACACTGCTGCGGTTTCTCGACTGTCTGGGACATGCATGTTTAGCCCGGTCCCGAAAAGCTGAGAGTGAACTGTAGACGAGGCGAAAAAAGTTGAGCAGAGCAGAGACAAAAATTTTAAATGACTTCTTTCATATAAAATATTACTATAAATGTAAATAAATAAACTGTATTTGCACTTTGTTGACGGCCATGGCTATTTTTTAACTGGCAGCTGAGAGATCCCTCCCCAGTCTCTACTTTTCCACCCACTCGTAGGCATGAAATGTGTCGCTGCGTTCGTGCATAAATTTTCTGCCTTGCTCCGGCTGTCAACAACATTCTGCCCACTTTCGGGCAATGCGCATGACATTCTGTTAATTATTTAATAACGCAAATTTTCAATTAAACATTAATTATTTTATTATTTTAATTAATTATACAACATTTTGCAGGCGGCAAATACTCGGCGAATGTTACGGAAATCGTCGGTTATCGGAGCTCAATGAAACTGCACATCAATCCGCTCTCACAGGCCGAGTTTGGCGCCTATCGTTGTGTGGCCAAAAACTCGCTGGGCGATACAGATGGCACCATAAAGCTATATAGTAAGTAGTGCTGACAGCTTCGACTCTTTGTTTAAGGTAGCTGAAACTAATTCGCAATCCACAGGAATACCACCCAATGCCGTCAACTATGTGGAAAACTTTGAGGCGCGACTCAAAGGTGAGTAAAATGTTAAAACTAACCTATAACTAACCGTAGTACTTATGTTTGAATTCTCAGACCTTATAAAAAAGATATAGTGCAGGAATTTGTTAAGGTATATTTAATAGTTTCCCATTAGTCGCTTTGGGTAAAGTGCTAAATATTAAATAGTGCTAGAAGTATTTAAATGATCTGTCAATCTTTGGAATTTTTATTTAGAGGAACAGTATTTTGACATAATGAATTTCCCAAAATCTTTGGCAAAAAAAGTATTTAAGTAAAAGTTTCTAAAAGATACACATTTAAATATTTTCTCTATATATTTTACTTCAGTTTTGTAAAAGATAGACATCTAAATTATCTCTAGTTCCATAGAGCTTAGAGCTTATTCTCCGCAAATACAGATTCAAGTATCAGAAAACAGAGTTGAACTCAACACATGGCCGCAGAAAACCCTTGACGTCTATTGAAAGGCAAAGTATAAGAGATTTAGGAGTGAGGGGAGGCGCGAGAAAAGCGAGATTTAATAGCCACTCGGCATAAATTTAGGATGAGCGGCAAATATTTCACTTTGCCAGACACAAATCATAAAAAAAAAGTAAAACCGGAAAAAAAGAAACAAGTCGTGCAGCTGGGAGAAAGCATAAATAATTCATTTGGCATGCAAATCCGTTTCGAATCGTCAACGCCACGAAACAGGTGAAGCGGCGAGTATTAGGAGAGAGGGGAGGGGTTGAAGGAAACTCAGCAGGGTTGTAGCGCAAGCAATGGAAATGGAAATGAAAAAGCAACAAACTTGCAACAAATCTTTTATAAATATGCATTATGTATAACCTAGTATTAGAAGCAAGGGGCAGATACTTTTTTTAAATAAGCCAACAAAACTAAACCGCAATTCCAATTCGCAATTCACAAAAAAAAAAAAACAACGACAACAGGCAAAAAGCGCACGAAAAGCTCCGAAATGTATCATTCGTCCAGGGCGCAGGAGCACAGCGGCGAAGACACTGAGAATCCCGGTAAGCGAAAAGGTAAGCGAAGTCAATGTGCTCATCTCTCGGTTGGGTGTGCGTCGCACCGATTAGGGTTACGGGCCATATTTCAAGCATTTATGGTCGAGAGGGCACACCCCCACCCCCAAACCCATACCCACCACAGCACTAAGCCCTATCCCTGTCCCAGCTACGGCTTAACAGGCCACTTGAGACGGGACAAAATGCCATAAAAAAAGAAGTAACCTAGGTCCTGGGAAAATTGTTAGCTGAACGGTTTTCACCGCTTGTTTAACAGATTTTCACACTAATTTGCGAGTCGCAAGACCAACAAAACGAATTCAAGGAATTACTACGAAACAGAAAAAGGTTGTGCAAATAAAGCAAAAAATGTTGCATACTTTTTTGGGCAGGTAAAAAGTTTTGCTTCTCTGGGCCCGCATAATTGTATATCAATAAACACGCTCGGTTTGGCTTTATGGCAATTTAATGATTTGTAAATACTTAGCTACAATCAAATAAATTCTATTGTGGCTGAAATGGAGACGTGACCAACAAGGAGGAGGTGCTCAGGTTGAAGAATGAGGCAGTAAACTTTGGCTCAAATGCTGGAAGTTTATTTTTATTTATTTTTTTCATTCTATTTTTATAGCCTAATTGAGTTGTGCATTTGAATGTGAGTTGAGAAAGAAAATTAAATTTGGGTTTGCTTTTAGCTGTTAAAGCAAGGTTGGTATTTTTATAACAAGTTTGAGGTTAATCTATTATATTTTTGTTATTTGCGAAAAAGAGCACTGAATAAGCAATGATATTCTTTTTACTAACTTACATAGAAAAAACTCGAAGTTAACATTTCGACCCGTTAGCCTTGATTGCTTAAGCGGGTGATAAATGTTCTTGTTGATAAATAAGCCGAAGGACACTCTTGTCATATGCCAGTTAACGAAATCGGTGCCCAGCTAATCACTTCAAGTGTCCCGCCCTCAAAACATCAACCGAATGCTTAGCCAATTTCCGCTGTTAAGCCCGCCAAGCCCATTAACATTTTCCACTTTTCCAAACCCTTATCTGCCACGCCTGTCCCATAGCTGATTTGAGTCTCAGTGCGGAGAGTATTGACAGCATATATGGAACATCGGCAGCTGCGTCCCGTCATCCCAGAATTTCTGGTCAATCGCCGAGCTGTCTGTTCCCCGTGCTGCTGCTGCTGATGATGGTGCTAAGGACGACGACAACGACGACCACCAAGGCGTTGACGAATTTGACGAGGCCACTGCGAAAAACTCAACTGGCATTGTTGCCACAAACACTGACACATGTTTGACACAGACGCGAAGCGCTAACAGAGATTAAGCAGAAGCAGGAACGGAACATGAAGATGGAAATGGAGTCAGAGTTAGAAATGATGGCAATGCGATGATGACGTTTGGCTTGATTGAGTTTGTCGATGCCAAAACGCCAAAATCTGGTGCTGATTTATGGCATGTAGCTTAGTTAAAGTTGTACGACAAGACATATATCATAAACAAATAAAAATAAAAAAAATAAAAAAAAATGATGAAGATGTAGCTACTAAATATTAAGTAAACCAGGCTTCCTAATCCCTACGCGTGCATGTTCAAGCTGTTGAATTCTAGAATAAGTTGAGCAACATGTAATATACCAAACATATATATATATATATATATATATATATATATATTTATATATATAATGCAAGAAGTATGGCACATGTACATATGCGTACAGCAAGAGGTTTTTTAGTGTTTAGAGAGGCCAAATGGGTCGAATATTGTAAATTGTATAAGCCATGTGGACATAATTAAAGAGACTGTATGTGTGCAAAGTAACATTTAATTACAGCTTAATTGAATGCTAAATTATTGCATTCAAATTATTTAAGGCAATTAGTTTTAAGCTTAAGCAAAATTCACTTTCTTTGGCAACATTTGGTGCGGGCTGAGTTTAAAATTATGCAATATAAAATACTAAGGCTAGACGAAATATAACAAATAATAATTTATTTTAATTATAGCCAATGAAAAATATCAAAGGCTTACATTGCACATGCTCAGCAGCTGGCTGTGTGTGTGAAAAAATACTTCAGAAAAAATCTCTCTATATATATACCACCAAAAGTACCACAGTAAATATTCAGTAAATATATTTATATATATTCAACATTTCGTTGATCTCAGTTATTGCCTCTCCTCAGCTTACCAGCCCAACATCCATTCCTGGCCAACAAACATAAAGCACTTTAAAAGTTCATTTTAAATTTTAAAAATAAATACTTCATACATATCATTTACTTTACTCAAAAACCTTTATAAAAATCAAATATATGTACGAGTAATTTTAATATATATCGAGTTAATTATTTGTTTTGCAAACAATTAAAAAGTTCAAATATAAATACACTTCATATGAAAAAAGAAAACAATATATTGTAAAATATATATAAAAGTAGTATATAAAAAACACATACAAATATCTCTTAAAAAAAAGCCCCAATGCAACGCTCTACAGCTTAAATATATTAAAATATACTGCAAGTATTTAACCAATTATTAAATAAAAAATAGTATACACATTTGTTTAAAAAAATGAAAGTTTAATTTAAATAAATAAGTAAACAAACTGTTATATAAAAAGCAAAAATTATGAGTTTAATATATATAGCAATTCATTGTATATGTAACTATAAGCGGCACATGTAAATGGCAAATCGACAGGAATATTTATAAAATAAATACATTTTAAGGCGTTAAGAGAGAAAAAAAAAGCGGCTTATTTTTGTTCTGGACAAGCCGGCGAGCGGGTGTGCGGATTTATGTATGGACATAATAATTAGTTATTTGGAACTGCTTACAAAACGAGTGGCAACTGCCTTGATTTGCTTTCGCAGTCTATCAAAATGCCAACAATGCGCATAAATTTGAAATATATCCAACCGAGTGCTAAAAAATCAAATTAAAACAAGCAACAAATACGAAAATAAAACCAAAATTCTTTCATTAAGACCTCTTTAAGTGCTGGCCAGCACGCAAAAATACCGAAAAAAGTCGTACAAAACAGAACCAAAAACTCTTCAAGCCCGCAGCTAATAAAAACTCGAGCACTTTCAGAGAGTGTGTGTGTGTGTGTGTGTGGGTGGGTGCGTGTAAGTGTGAGTATATTACGAGTAGTTTTTATTACATTTGTTTCCAGGAATTTTCAAACATGCCAAAACAGCTGCAACCACAGTAGACGCCAAATGCCCACTAACTGCTGCGAACCCCATCTATTCGAACCGACCTGAACCACCTGAGCGGGTTACGTGCAATGTTTTTGTTTACCCTTCAGAGCCAACGAGTTTTTAGTGCATTTTCATGGATATTATTTTTTTATTTTTTATTTTGCTGGCATGTGCGAGTATCATGACCCATGTATAATATTGTGTGCAAATATCTGTCAGTTGTTTTTGCATATACACATAGAAGGTATGTAGTAATACATATACATCTCAAGGTTAAAATGTAGTAAATATACATCATAGATGCATGCATGGCTTACTAAAGCGCTTTTCCAGTACAGAATACCCGTACACGGGCTTGCTGGCTGACCCGTATAATGTGCATTTTAATAATGTCAAACTACTGTGGGGCATTAAGCCTTGTTTCCTGATTGCAAAGTGCAAAAAAAAGCAGGAATATTGGATAAAAAAAAGAAAAATACACTCAAAGAGATCGATTTTTGCATGAAAGCACGCTGGGGTATTAAGCAATTTAAAATGTGCATGCAAAAATTTAATAGTGATGTGCAATTACGAGTCTTTTTTATTCCCTTTTCGAGTAAAATCATTTTTCACAATTGAGTAATAACCACGAACACATTTTCAATTTGTAAAAATGTAATAAATATGCATCTTTACCTAAGCGAGTCAATTAAAATTTAATATTTGATGTAATTTAAATAGCATAAGGAAAACAAGTAAAACCTTTGCATTATTTGTGCAATGCAGAATTAATCTCTTATTAATTATGACAAATACAATCCATTAAAAAGCGAAATTCGCAATTCAAAATTTTGAAAAAAAAATATCATTTTTTTCGGATATGTGGGTTAGGGTACATGCTTTTTTCCAAAAAATTTTATTTTTAAAAATTCATTTATTTTAAATGTAAAACCGATCTAAATGAAAAATCATGATCAAAATGCCATCTAACATGAAAATCGGTTCAGTTTTGACAAAGTTATGGAAGTTTGAAGTAAGGGAGCTCTGGATCCGAGAGCTTTACTTGTCAAAATTTTTGCCAATTTTGGCATGATTTTTGACAAAA